>WKFP01013486.1:271934-373844 GCA_011057875.1 Pterocles orientalis | reverse complement strand
TCACTATGAGGGTGGTGAGACACTGGAACAGGTTGCCCAGGGAAGTTGTGGATGCCCCATCCCTGGAGGTGTTCAAGGCCAGGCTGGATGAGGCTTTGGGCAAGCTGGTCTAGTTGAGGGGTCCCTGCCAATGGCAGGGGGGTTGGAACTTGATGATCTTTAAGGTCCCTTCCAACCCTAATCATTCTATGATTCTATGATTCTATGATTGTAGCTAATCACAAGATACATCTTCTGCCAGAAAGGTACACTGTTAGGTCCTCTGAGATCTATGGTTTTCTGACAGGTGACTCTTATGAAAAAACTATGAACAACTGCTCATTTAAATATTTCATGTTGGGAGTTTCAAAACACCTTGATAAGTTGTAGGTGTTGGCAAGGGATTTAAGAGGGTCAGAGCACAGGGGCTGCTGGAACTCTGGTATGATCTCATATGGGGAAATAAAATATCAAATGCTGAGAGGATATCAAATGCAGCTGAAAGTTCCAAACATGAAGCCACGTCTGCTGTCTGAAGAGCACATTTCTACACACACCCAGTAAAGGTCAGGAATACTGTCAGTGAAGATATCAAACGACATACCTTTTGATATTTTGCTTGGAAGTTATATGATATGCATAAGCCAGAAATCTGGTCCTATCCTCACTAAAAGCACTGACAGCTGGCTGCAGGAATGCAGCTCAGGGTATCAGTGAAAATACACAAGGTGATAAGGAAACACAAGGGAGGGAAGGTCAACATCCTCTCCCTCCATTGCAGACAAAAGTGAAAGCTGTTATCCCCAGGTCACAATCCCAGTGTCTGTAAGGTGACATGACTCAGAGCAAGCAGGACCTCCACCCATTTCCACAGGGAAAGCATCAGGTACATCAGTTAAGTTGGAATAAGTGCTCTGCGACCATGAAAGATAGCCTACTGTAAATTGTTAGAGAGAAACTAGGGATGAGTGTGTTGTACAATGTGATGTACAGCAGTTCAGACACTTAATGTTCGTTCATCCATCCATCCATCCATCCATCCATCTGTCCATCCATCCCTGCATTTGGAAAGAGTACTGACAAATATGTGAGCCTTGACAGAAAATCCTTGGGAAAGAATGAATAAATCAGGAGAGAGTCAACAAATTATCTGGTCTTATTTTACCTAGAGACATTGAGTTACAATTAAATGTGCTTGAAATGAAACCTAGGCTCATTGAAGGGAGGATTTGGGGCAATGAAGTCACAGGATGGAATATGAAACTTTGGTCTGGGAAACTGACATTTTGAAGCTGACATCTGATATTTTATGAAAACTATATTGTTGATAAGAAATTACTCAAAGAAACATTTTACTTTTAGATATAACAAATGTACCAGCTAAAACGGAGTTTGTAACCAAACTTTAAGACATTTACAAAATAGATCTGCTCAGCAGTTTCACTAAGGTGTAGGAGATGTGAAAAACTGAGGATATATCAGTATTCTATTGTATAAATATAATATGCTTACTATTTTACCTATTTCATCTTATTCTGCAGGCAGTATGTAGTTGAATCAAAAGATACTACTATAGGGAAAATGAAAGGAAATGAAACAATTGCAAACACCAGGAAAAGAATGGCAACCATTTTTGACAAGCATATCAAAGTCCTTCAGAGATATGCAGAGGAACATTTTTGGAAAATGCTATTTGATCTACTGTAGTGAAGCTAATGATGTATTTTCCAGGGCAGTGAGGCCAGGGGCAGGATTTGGGCCTGGAGGCACACGTAGCATTTGAAGATTATTTCTGAAGAGGAAGGTGGAAATGAAAAGAAGCTGCGTGAAATAACATATTTGTATTTATAGGTAGGGGTGGGACCTTAGTCCATTCCTATCCCTACTGTGGCACTGTTTTCTGTAGTGTGCTCACCTGGGTTGTCTGACTTAGTGACAACTCCACAAAACATGCAGCTCCCCAGTCTCAAAAGGAAGGCATTGAGACAGGGCAGCAGCACAGTCTGTTCGCTGCTACACAGATCTGGGTGTAACTGGGCAGAGGGAAGCTGACACATGCTTGCAAGCAAAGAATAAATTTAGAAAAAACACACACAGACTCATTATTTCAGCGTTGTTCTGTCCATATTGTTTGTGTTTGGCTGAATATAAAAAGCACTTGTTTCAAAGAACCTGTTTTGGTATTATTTTAATTAATGGAGGGCCAGAGAGAAATATTCAGCAAAGTCCACCATAAGAGCTAGGACTGTTAGTTTTGCAGCAATGATAAAATTGCAGTGCAGAAGTCCAGTTCAAGTATGGTCAAACAAACTTTTTCTCTTGTAAGAAATAATGCAAGCCTTATGACCTGGGGGTGAAGTGTAAGACAAATTACAAAGGAATGTAAAACACAGGAGTATGAGAGGAGGAACCCCAGCCCTTCGGTAGGAAGAACTGAGGTGGGAGTCAAGTGACACATGGCTACATTGGAAGGAACCTGGGCTGGACAGGGTGGCTCAGGCACGCAAGGTCAAGACACAGGGTTTGGCCAGGGAATGGGTACATGTTTAAGAACCAACTTAGTCAAGCACAGGCTTCACTCAGGCTCTAGCAAGCAAGCTCAGATCAATGATAACAGCCACGGGAGCTGAGATATTTCGTACCTGTTATCTCCTCACAGTTGTCTTAGATTGCCTTTCAGAGGCAGAAGGTTCATTGCTGGTTTATTGACAAGCAGTGACTCGTTGCTGCTTCCAGCTCCCCCACCAAGCACGCTTCTCATTTAGCTGTTGCTAGATCCCTGCTTTTCATAAACAAGCCTGGAGATGAACATTTTGTGTTGTAGCTATCACTGGCCAAACATCATGAATATGTTCCTACATATCATAAAACTGCTTTTATACCTTGTTCCCACACCCCAAATATTATAGTACAAATAAGGGCTCTATACAGATCCCTGGTGTTCTGGAAACTTGTCCATATGCATACAAGTTGATACAGTGAGTGTTAAAAAAAGCATTTTTACAGCTCAGTACTTTTATTCTCAGCTGGAGCATGACATAAAGCTTAGGCATTGTTTAAAACATGGAAACCCTTCCAAAAAGTATTGGCAGACAAATACAGAAGCTCATAGTTGGTTGCCCTATGTAAAAATATTGTGTAAAAATAGGTGAACAAAAATATCTAAGAATCATGTGGAAACTTTCTCATTGTTGAGATCACAGAACATGCTAGCTCCTCAGTGTTAACCTTAAGGCTAAAACTTCCCAAATCCCATGCAGCTCCTGTAATGGAGAAGGATGCTTTGAAAAACAGCACAAATCCTATGAACTACTTAATAGATCTTGGATCTATCTAAGCTGACACATTGCTTTAGATTATTGTCCAGCATTCCTCCTCAAAATCACCTCTGCTGGTATTAATAAAGCATGAGCAGAAAACATAGTATGAATACTATTTTTCATACTAATTGTACTGTTTACATTTATTGTTCTTTGTCCGTGATTTTTGGTTATATGCACTGTGTTTTTAAAGGTGTTAAGTGAGCTAGGAATCTTCACTGAAGTGAACTTTTACTCCCCAAAAAATCCTAGCAAGACAAAGCCTTTTAGCATGCCAAGGCACTTTAAGAACTGTCACTTTGAACTTTAACACTGGTACTCGAGAGGAAAAAAGGTCTAAAAGTAACTCAGGGCCAGTAAGTAGCAATGCTTTCCCAAAGGCTCCTAAACTTTTGTTCTAGGATGGACAGATGGATAGATGGGTAGCTGGATCCAAGGATGCTGTGATGGCATTAATCTTAGAAGTCTCTTCGAGCACAGTCTCGTATTACTCAGCCAAGATGAATAAACTTGTGGTGATGTAGCCCTAAGGAAGTTGTGCTTAAACTCTTTGCAATGCTCCATAGTTACTCAAGAGTCCCTAGTTGTACATGTAGCTGTAGATGTTATTACAAAAGCAAGTAATATTTTAAAAGTAGGCATATAGGTGGGGAACAAAATTGTCATTTAGTGTTTACCCTGGTTACTCTGTCTAATTAGATTACAGACCACTATAATAATTATTCTTTAATTATAAAATTCTGCAAATAAGAAGAACCATGTTTTATTACCCATGCACCTACAAAAAAATCCCAAGCCCGGTGTTTTATATCTTCTCCTACGTGACACATTCATTACAGAACCATATTGAATATACCAAATGTCACGTTTGACTTAACTTAGACACTTCTGCACTCAGAAGCAATCCTGTAGAGTAACTTTCTTCCATCCTGTGGATTCTAAATCAATACAAACTGCAAAATGAGGAACCCTAAAAGTTATAACTGAAAAAAGCAAGTGTCTTAGTTCATTAATTCCACCACCAATTCTACATGTGATTTACCTTCACAATCTCACTTCAGCTTCCTTTCAGCCCATAAACTGTTTTGAGGTCTGATTTATGTTACTTCAGGTATTTCTCTGACTTTACTGAAGACAGAAAATAAATCTGCCCCCTGTGTTTCTGATTGCTAGCATTCTTTAGCACATAGCAAGGGTTTTTCACACTTTGTGTGTGGTGATTTTGTGTTCTAGAGTACTGTTTTATATTTAAATAACAGTATCAAATTAACTTGATCTCATCCCTGGAGGTGAATTCCAACCACCAGGCCACATAGGGTATATATCTTTTATTTATAATTAATTTACTACTGACAATCATAGTGGCAATTTCATTAAATGAAATATATCCCAAACCTAAAAGCCCATTAATATGAATTTATCATTGATCTGTCTTTATTAACTTTACTGGTTGTTCTATTTGTTACCAGAGGATTAATAAAAATATTTTTCCATTATAATTTTTTAAAAATATACATGTATAGAACTGTTTTAAATAGATCAGAAATAGGTGTTTCAGATAGAGCAAATGAAAGAACTGTCCTCTTTTCTAATAATAAGCTTCTAAACAGTTCACTATTCTTTAAACTGTAAAAAAGGTTAGTCATTCTAAAAGTCAAAGCTGTCTTGAATGATTTCTCTAAGGGTTAAAAATAAAACAGACTTTTCAAAACTAAAGCAGGCTGAATAATAATCTAATTTTAACCTCACTAACAACTTTTTTCAATAGCATGGGCTAGTTCTTCTTTCTTATCAATTGGGCAGGGATTTCCTGAGTGTACATTTGTGTTTTAGATAATGTAATGAGTATGTACAGTAGCTACTGTATTACCCTTACAGTGCACCACAAGTAAGCAATAGAAAGCTGTTTTATCTTTCTCTCAAAAGATATTTTCTGCTGTCTGTATTAATTTGCATTTCAGATCATCACTTTTACACCTTGCTAAAGAAGAAGAAAAGGAAAAATATATATTGCTGTTGTTGTTATTAATATAAAGCCTGACTTTTCTTAGAGAGATTAATTTGAAATGACACTATGGAGCTTGACAGCTCTTGTTGGTTATTTTCATTTACTAGTCAATTTTTCATGCTATTGGCATGGGGACATGGTCTCAGGCAACAGCTTTGTTCTGTTGATTATTATTCTAAATGAAATAAATATTGAAGCAAATAGACAGTAAGCCTATAAAGACTAAATTACTATGCTAGATAAATCTCAGTAAACAATTATTGAAGAGAAATTCGGCAATACACATAATAAATGATTGAATATTCAACAGATAAACACCTTTTCTGCTGGATGAGAGACTGGGGTGCACACAAATTATTGGCTTTATTCGGAAATTTCAAGGTGCTCATATACTGGCTTTGGAGTGTGTGTTATTCCTTTTTATAATTCAGTCATTTCAGGTCACTTTAATATTACTCCCATTTCTCTATTTTAAAGCAGTCGAAGATGTTTATGAGCAAAACATGACAACCTTACATGTATTAAAATGTGATATCAAATTGAAAATTGAATCTTGTAGATAAGAAATTTTTCTCTTCAACAAAGACCCAGAGGGTGTTACTAAAAAAACTTGACAACCAACCAGATTTAGTAACCTAAGTCTAAGTACTCAGAAACACATTACTATACTGAATTCTGCAAATTGTTAGTTAAGTTGTTAAGCTGGGATTTGATTCTGAAAATGACCATTCTTTCACGGTCATTTTAGAATGACCATGAGCAGAATATATCTGCTCTAACCCTGCAAGTGGATATACTAGAATGGTGGCATTTAAATTAGTGCTCTGCAGCTTCGGAGGTCTGTAGATAATAAAGAAGAGTGTGCAAATATGTCTTACATGAACATGATTCATCTGTTATTTTAAATCACAGGAAAAACCCCCTCTTTTTGACTCAGGTTTATTTTAGTCTCTATAGTATGCATCAGTCTTATTCCAAAGAAGTTTTGCTAGGGTTCTGTGTGTTGGTCATGGCTTTTTCACTTTACTTTTGTGTTCCATTTGTGGATGCCTTACTGAGTTTTAGGGACTGTTTCTTTGTGTGTGTGTGCGTCTGTTATGATACGCCTTTAATTATGTGGTCAGTATGAGCCAAATCCCTCTCCCTCCCCTCCTTCCTTTTTCTTCCACAGGTGGAAAGCCTTGGACAGTAGAAAAAAATTAATAAAATTACAAAGACGATAACTCTGACCTCTTTCCAGGCTATTTTCAGACCTTGCTGCTCCGGCTTTAAGCACACAAACACTCCAGAGCTTCTAGGAGCAGGTTCCCACATAATAACTGCTGCCTCCATGCTGTTTCCATGTCCTTGGTCTTATTTTCTCCTGGTCACTGCACTCTTCTGTCTGCCCTGGTCTGGCAGGTGATTCTCAAATGCTTTTTTCTGCAGGTCCTAGGATTGCAGCAAAATCTTTTACAATCTGATTATAAGCCATACACACTAGTATTTAATTTTTCTTCATGTGTAGAAACTCTTCTCCATGAAGGCGTTCCATCAACATTTGAGAGAAGGACAGTCTTCCATACAGGCTGGCCTCCTATGGCTATTCTGATTCACAATGGGGTGCATCAAGCTTTCGTAAGTGAAAGGACAGAGTTTTCTCCCTTTTTTCCTTTAAGTGCTCTGCTAAAACTACCCCACATTTATCACTTATATGAAAATTTTCTGCTGTGAGATGAAATTGTTCATCCTACTAGTTATCAATGAACTTTAGGTAATCCAGCCCCCTGAGACTGCTTCTCTTTAGTTTTCACAGTTGTATGGGCTGAGATAAGGACAGGGAGATCACTCACCAGTTACTGTCACAGGCAAAACTGGCTTGACTTGGGGGAATTAATTTACTTTGTTGTCAATTAATACAAGATGAGTAAAGTTAGAAATAAGAACAAAACTAATCCACTTTCCCATTACCCCCTTCTTCTGCCCTGGCTCATCTTCACTCCTAACTCTTTTACCTCTTCACCACAAGTGGCACAGAGGATTGAGGAAGGAGGTTGTGGTCAGTTCATAATACTTCATCTTTGCTGTTCCTCCACCTCCTGTTGTTCCTCTGTTCCAACATGGGGTCCGTCCTGCTGGGTACAGTCCTTCAGAGAGTTGTCAGAAGTTGGTCTTTTCCACAGGTTGCAGTTCAAGAACTGCTCTGGCATTGGTCTTTTTCAAAGGGAACAGTCCTTTGGGAAGGGACTGCTCCAGAATGGGTCCCCCACAGAGTCACAGCTCTTACCAGAAAACTTGCTCCTTCATGGGCTTCTCTCCATGGGCCCCAATTCTTTCCAGGAGCCTGCTCCTGTGTGGGCTCTCCATGGGCTGCAGCTTCCTTCAGGGCACATCCGCCTGCTCCGGCATGGGGTACTCCACAGGCCTCAATGTTGATATGTGCTCTGCCATGGTCCTCCATGGGAATGCAGGGGTACAACTTGTTTCACCATGGTCTTCCCATGGGCTGCGGGGGAATCCCTGCTCCCACGCCTGGAGCACCTCCTCCCTCTTCTTCTTCACTGACCTTTGTGTCTGTAGGGCTGTTTCTCACATATGTTTCTCAATTCTCTCCCATCTGCTGTGCAGCTTTTTTTTTGAGCTGGCTGAAGATGGCCCTGGCCAACTGATGTCTTCTTGTAGAAGCCACCTCTCCAGCTTCCACTACAAAAGCCTTGACACCCGCACCCAATACAACAGTTTTGTTAAACCCAAAGGTGATTATGGTCTGTAGTGAACACGTATAAACACACAGGAAGGGTAAGAATGTTGAACATGTGACAGGACCATAGCAAAAGAAAGTCAGATGATCGTAAAGGCCTAAAAGCTGACAATGGGAAGAAAATTTAACAGCTAAGAAAATTGTTAATAATGAAACTTAATTGTTAATTTTGTGTGACTGTTTGACTAAGCCAGTTTTTTTTTGTGGATTAGCACATATTTTGTCCTCTGACCATCCTACCATGATGACTGAAGGTCATGAAGATAAGTATAGTGCACAGTTTGTGAACTTCCTTCTTGATTTCAAGGTATAAATTATGAAATTCGTTCCTGTGCAAGTGAGCCATCATGGAACATAATGAGAACTATGCTATAGGACAGCTATCTCCCTCACTTCTGGAGAGGGGTCAAAGACTCTTTTTAGCATTAAATCAGTATTAAATCCCTGAAGTGTTTAGAATTTCCTTTTTCATATCTTTTCTTCCATCCTGTTTGCATTTATATTGGTTTAGCTCAAGAAATATGTTGAATCCTGGGGAAAATATATATGTGTTTCTTCCTTCCTCTATTTCATATCAAAAGTGTTTGTCCCAAAAGATTCTTAAATATGTAACTTCTGTACTGTAATATGGCATTTTCCTCCTTTTTCATTTGCTTCTATATACTTAATGGTTTTACTGACAAAAATTCTGTTGAGAATTATATAAAATCTCTTTCTTGATGCTCATTGGAACAATTCTTTGAATATTAAGCATACTAGATAGGTCAGTGTTTTGGTATCTATTTTATGACTAGATAAGTCCTAAGCAGTCTTAAACAGGTCACAGGCCTCAGTTTAAGGAAGTTTGTTTGTAATAAAAGCTCTCCTGCACCTGGCTTTGTGCTTTGTAAGAAATTGTTTTCCTCCAGGGTACAATTACATCAAGATTTTTTTTTCAGTTAGCAAGAAGAAAGGATAATGGGCAAAACTCAAGTTACACCAAATATTTGGTCTAGAGTTTGGCTTTTCAATCTATTGGATATTAAACATAAGAGTTTGAAATCCCATGAGAACAATAGGCTACTATTTTGTAGATGTTTTAAAAGGCTCTAATTTAGACTAAACTTCCTTCAATTTTTTAGTTCATATCAGAGCCTTAAGTTGGGAGCGTGAACCAGGTTTTAACTAAATTTTTCTATTCCATAAAGAAAAAAGATAGTGTTTTCCTTAATGAAGTTTAATATTACTAATGGTTCTTATTCTATGGAAGGGATTTAAGAAGCTAATTTGGATTAACTGAGAGTGTTATTATTCTTTCTAATTGATTAGAAAGCATTCTTGCTCTATATCAATGCTCTGTTTTGTATGGTACCTCCAGCTGCATGAGGCAGAGGTAAGGGAAAGCATAATCCTGCAGATGGGTGCTTCAGAAATATAGATTTATTGGAATAAGAATAACATGCAAGCCACTTTCAAGTTATAGTTTCAAATTAAATGCAGTATCGAAATATACTCTACAGTTACCATTGCAGAAAGGTAGCAGTGGTGACACTAAAATAATACTTCAGCAACAAACCCCCTTGAGAATGTTGCATAAAAATCCATTGTCAACACAGGAAATTCTAGGAAACGAAGTGTGATTTCACTAACAAGACCATGTAAATAAAACCCTGTATAAAACTGATACTGGAATCAAGGTCTTTAATTATGTAAAGACTGTCATCTAATGTACTGTAAGATTATGCCAATAACTAGACATCACTTCTTTTCCTTATTCTTCATTTTCTACTTCTGTAGCTGCACTGTTCCAAGAATATGAAAAGAAATTCTAGTGAGAGATGACATACTTCTTTAGATGAGCTGACATAGAGTAGTCATATATTCTTCTGTAAAATTAAACACTTAAAATGTTAACAGGTTTATAGAAATGCTGCTTGTAATAACATCACATTGTTTTAATAGTTCCAGCATTCATCTCAGAGTATCTAGAATAAGTGTAAAGACCAATGTGATTTTAAACAGTTAGATGCTGCAGTAGTGGCAGCGCACGTGGATATGTTTACATTTGTTGTTTTATTTAAGCTGCTGGAGGAGAACAGGGAAACTCTGGTATTACTTTCCATTTACATGGTGATAACATATTATGTGAGTAGTTAGACTGGAGCATATGAGACAGTGTAAGTTATCACACTAGTTTAACAGGTGGTAACTTGGTTTCCTGTGTAAACGTGAATGACAGACATATTAAAAGCCACATATCTCAGAAGATCCTTTTAAAATTGTTCTATGCTACTCTTAATAACATTTACCAGAGACAAAACAGGTTTTGTAAGATTTTGCAGAGATTACGGACAGATAAAAATCAATATTTTATAGGAGGTAGTCGTTCACAGTTACTGTCATTTAAATAATTTTTGATTACAACAAATGACTGAATCTTCACCCAAACAGGGCATCACATATAGGCTGGGATGAAACTCTGCTTATGAACCAGAAGGCTCTTAGGTTCTCAAATCCATGCAACATTAATAATTAGTAAGTAATTTATCAGATTTTAATAATACATATTCGATATTTACCAAGGCACACCAGCTCCAGGTGGAACAGTACCCATTTTCCTACGGCGTGACACTTTTGCAAGGTTTGGGAAACATTGCAAAGGGATGATAGACAATATCTTTTATAATATTAACCAGGAAGGGGGCATGGTTTAAGTCCCTCCCTGTCCCAGGGAAAAAGCAAAGGTTTAGCTACAAACTGTAAAACTTCATCTTGCCAAAGGGGCAAAGCTATGAATTTGAAGGCATAAAGTGGCTATTTTATCGCACCTGTCTTTGCCAATGGTTCTCTTCATAATTCTCTGAGTCTGGTCCTTGGCCATTAAAGATCTCCCATTGATCTGCTCTACTGAATGTTGGGAACAAGCTGTTTTTTTCTCCATCTTTCCTTGGTGTTCTCCGGTCTTCTATCCTTCGAGTCTTTGCTCTTTCCCCTGCTTATCATGTCATAATCTTTCCTTTTCTCTGGAACTTCAGAGAAGTGAGATTACCCTGCAAGAAAGAAAAAAATGGGCAAGTAGTTTCAGAAAAATATATGGCACTGTTTCAGGTAGGAAGTTATCATGTTTCAGATTTTGAATATTACATTGAATGTACAGCATTACAAAGACTTTACATAGACAGACTCTACTGATAGCTATGTACAACATAGAAAATGTTCTATGTTTATCTGGAATGTCTATTTTAAGTTATTTTAATGAGGGCTTGTTTGCTTTTAAATATTATCTTCACGAAATACTAATATTTGAATGGACAAATTATTCTCTCTAAATCTAGATTCCCTTGGTTCTGTGTGTATTTTAAGCTAGATTCTTGGTAATTCTGAAGTCTAATTTATTTTCCTGTAAATGAAATACTTGGAGCTTAAGTATATGATTTAAATCTAAAGCATTAAAAAAAAAAAAAAAGGAGAGGATTTCCTTTTCCCCAGCAGAAGACTGTTCTACTTTCTATTTGGTGACAGTGCTTGGACTATATCAAATGCAGTTTTAAAAGTGAGGTCATGATGCTACGATTCAAAATTTGTCAGATGTAAAGCCATAAGGGATTTGTAGAAGATGAAAAGACTAGACTTCTGATGTGACCTGATGCAGCTGAGTAACTCCCAAAGTCACAAGTCAGTTTCTGACTATAAAAGAGACATCTGATCAGATTGTCATGCTTTATGTTTAATGGAGTGTTACAAGGACTTTGACACAAACCATTACCCACTATTTACTTATTCAAGGCAGAAACCTACTGGAAAATTGAACGAAATTATCCATACTTTAACAGCTCTGAGCAGATTGCAGTATGACCAACATTTCTAAAACATGTTCTCTTGAGAACACTGGTATTAAAGGTTGTTGAATTCTTGAATTCCCATATTGTACTTTAATGATTACTAAATATTTTTTAACCTCAAGGTGTTAAATAGAAATGTTGCCAATATTGCAATTTATGTCTGCCATACATGGCCACATTACAGAAAGATCTATTATTGACTAGGTTCAAATGATAGTCGTTCTGTATTTTTTTCTTTCATATCTTACTGTTCTTGGAATAAAACTATGTTAGCCAATTTTTTTTTTTTCCCACGGTACCCTTGGGAATCAAAGCCGTTGTAAAAATCACTAGCAATAACTCCAGTCTTCGATATTATTAGGAATTTGAATTTTCAACTAAAAGAAGGTGCTGAGAGAAATCTTGGTTGTATCAAACTGTGGAGAGGAAACATGCTATTGAACAACTACTTCAGTCTATTGGTTGCTACTCAAAAATGAAGAGCTGATAAAATCATAATGCTTGTCTAGAGAGGGATGCTATTGTGAAGTAACCAGTGAAGCAATGCATGTTATCTCTTTTGCAAATCCACAGAAATTGGGAGAGTGTGTGATTAGAATGGACTAGTTCTGAAACTTAGAAAGCTAAATCATTTGAAGGCTCTCTGAGGGCGGTATAAACATGCTCACATATGGAAGAAGAGTGGAGTAAATATTCTAGGCATGTTTTTTCCCTGCAGAAATGACCAGGGCTTATGCAATTATTCTTGTATATGATTACCAGATGAATTCACTACAGAAACCAAATATGAGCTGAGTAATCCAGCAAGTAGATTATATTTTCATTCATAACACTAATGATATTATAGAGAACAAGAAAAAAAGAATTTTAAAGCTCTGACATCTTTTGGAAATTCTGTATTTAATAGAAAAGGATCACAAATAGCACAGACACTCTTCATTTTCCACTGACTAATACAGTGGTGTAAATCTCCTTACACGAGTCAAAGTGTTCATTTGTAACAGCTTAAACTGGACCCAAATACTGCTTGTCTGCTGGGAAGAAAACCAAGTTCTTCAGGATATACTCCAAAATCAAGTAGAGTAAAATGTTAAGTATTAATTAAGCAAGAAAGTTGTTGAACAAATGACTTTGCAGGGTGAATCAATTTATTAATCTGCATCTTTATTCAGCATAATCCATTGCTGAATTTTTGTGTGGACTTTATTTCTGATGATTCCTGTAATTGTATAGATTTTTTTATCAGATTAAGCTTTGCCCTGCAAGGCAAAGAATCAAATTGTTTTGCACTATCTAGCTGCATTAAGAGGGCTCAGAGGTCAATCATATCAGCAAAACATCTATCTATAGCAGATGAAGAAAGTTGACTGGAAAGTATTTCTGATATTTGCAATGATATTTAAAGCGATTGTCAAGAGCCAGGTTTAAGTGAGGAGTGTTACATACATTCGAACAGTTTACTATTGAAATGCTCATACTCCTTCCAATATTTAAATCACACATAAATATTAATGAATGGATGTGCACAACTCACCTTTTTGAAGTAGAATGGCATCTTTGTCATAATTAGTGAATTTCACAAAACATATCTTAAGGTCTGATTTACACATGCACTGTATTTGGACAATATTTTTAAAAGAACTCTGGTCCCTTTAGACAGATTTCTTTGAAAGTTCTACTAAATTTGGTATTTCAAAAAGGAAGTTACTCATTAGACCAACTAAGTAGAAATAATTGAACAGCCCATGGGATCATAGAATCATTGAATAATATAGATAGGAAGAGACCTCTGGAAGTTGAATCCAACTCTGCTCAAAGCGGGTCCAATCGGCTCACAGAGCTCAGAGACTGTCTGATCAAGTTTTGAATATCTCCAAGGACAGGAATTCCACAACCTCTCTGGGAAGCCTGGTCCAATGTTTGACTATCCCCACAGCAAAAACATTTTCTGTAGTATCTAAACGGAATTTCCTGTACTTTAACTTGGGTCTGTGACCTCCTGTCCTTCCTCTGTTCTTCTTTGTGTCTGACTCTGTCTTCTCTCTGTTGTCTTGTTAGGTAGTTGTAGATAGTGATAACGTTCTCTTTAACATTCCCTTATCTAGGCTGACTAAAAACTCTTCTCTCCATCTCTCCTTGTCTACCATGTGTTTCAACCCTCGACCAACTTTTTAGCACACTACTTGGATTTACTGCCAACTATTAACGTCTCTTTTGTGCTGGGGAGCCCAGAACCAGGCAGAGCAGCCCTAGCAGAGGTTCATAAGTGTAGGAAGGAAGAATAATTCCCCTCGACCTCCTGGCTGTATACCATAAATGCAACCCAGGAGGCTCTTGGCCTTCTTTGCTGCAAGGTTACACTGCTGACCCATTCTCAGGTTGTTGTGCAGCAGAACCCCCAGGTCCTTTGCTACAAAGCTTCTCCCCAGGCAGTCTATCCCCAGGATATGTTGATGTGTGGGTTGCTCCATCCCAGGGATGGGAGTTTGCATTTGCCTTTGTTGAACTTGCAAGGCAGAGCTGCTCTTCCAGCCCTTGACGACTGCACAGTTTCGTATCATTTGGGAACAGGCTGAACACGTACTCCATCCCATTTTCCAGACTGTTAGTAAAAATATTAGACAGAATTGCGTCTAGTATAGATCTCTGAAAGATGTTGCTAGTAACCAGCTACCTCCTGGACCTATATCACTGATCACAATCCCTAAAGCCTGGTGGTCCAGTGAATTTTTCACCCACCTTATTCATCCACTTAATGAGTCCAAATACCACCAATTTGGCTGTAGGCATGTTGTGGGACACAGTATGAAAGGCCTTACTAAATCAAGGCACGCAACATCCACTGCTCTTGCCCTGTCCAAAGTGCCAATCATCTAATCGTAGAAGGTAACCACGCTGGTCATGATTTCATAAAGTCTTTCTTACTGTTCCAAGTCACCTCCTTGTCTTCCATGTGTTTGGAGGCAGTTGCTAGTTCCTCTGTAACTGAGTGAGAGTGAGTTAAGGCTAACCGGTCATCTGTAGTTCCTAGGTCCTCCTTCTTGCCCCTGTGTTACAGGGCAACAATGTCTTGTTAAGTGAGATTTTTTTACGACCTGAGTGAAACTATTGCAAAAGTTTGCTTATGAGAGGAAGTTGTAAAAGACAAAACTCCATTATAAAACAGTATCTTGAATTAAAAAAAAAAAAGCTCCACCTCTCCTTACAGCAGTGTAATTCTAAAACCTATACACATGTCAAAATTCATTGTGAAGGTTAGACTACAAAGACCTGTGAGTCTTTGTGTTACAGGACTGGCTTAATAATGGTTTAGTGAACTACCTTTACTTCAGTTTGGCATTTTTCTATATAAGGTTTTCCTCAGTGTGAAATTGAAGTAAGTAAGAGGAGTGAAATGGAAAATAATGGGATTGAAAGCCCTCTAGACAAAGATACCTGAAGTCAAACTCATAGATGAAAACTTTTTTTAGTGAAATGTCTGTCTTATCTAGAAATGCAGAGCATGGAAGCTCTGTCTGAAATGTGTGGAGAACTGCCTCTGAATAACTACAGAATATCTATGAAGGAAGGTTAAAAAGAATGAAGAATAACTCATATTTATCAAGAGAGAACAACACTCATGGTAACAATGTTTTAACTGTTCACTGCAAGATACAGATAACTAATAACAGCAAGAAAACTCAAGGCTAAAGTGACATAAATAAAGCTAAATGCTAAATTTAGATAAGAGGTATAGATTGCATGCCACAATAGTTTTAATTTTTCCCAGTTTTAAGATAATATTGATTGTAGTGCATGTACAGAAGCATTTATTACAGAAGATCGCTTTCAAACAGATGCTATTTGGTAAGCTGAAAGGTTTGCAAAGAGTGGACAAAACTGGTTGCTCTGCTTCCAGCAACTCATTTGAAACATGTTCAGTAAATGTATAGCTGTCACTGTGAATATATCTTGCATTCCGATCAGAACCTGAGGCAGGGAAAATTCCCTCTCATATTAAAGCTTATTGGCATAGCCTGTCCTTTTCAGTACTTAGGACTAAAATTACTGTCCTAAGAGAAACCACTGAAAAGATAATTGTTCAATAGCCCAGTCAACCTACAATATGTGAGGAATGTACTTTTAAAATTAATTTTACCTTGTCTTATCAAGTAGTTATCCTTTCATGAGAGAGCTGTTTGAATCTCACTTGACTTACTCCTCATTTATATGATGAAAAATAGGAACATGCAGGAATTTGTAAATCTCTTGAAGGGCAAGTGGTACTGCTGTAAAAATAAAGTTGAGGAACAGAAGAACAGTGACAGTACCCTTCAAATGTAACCCTCATGGCAGTTCAGCTAAAGAATAAAACTTTTGTAGGCCTCTGAATATACCATTGATCAATCAGATGCTGCTCCTCTCCTGTCCCCATTTGAAATTATTTTAAAAAATGCAGACATAATTTAAGGGAAAAATGTCTGAAAACAGTGGAAAGAATTCAACATGTGTAAGTGAATGAAAAGAAGACAAACACATGACTTGTGTCTTGTGTTCTCTATCTTCCCACCAAGAAAATGCCAGATATTAAAGAGATCTTAAGCTTAATAGACTGTAAAAAAACCAAGAACTTAAATCTCAGAGATAAAGACTGACAAATCTAACATTCTATTAAAAAAAAGACAACTCAAACTAATAAAGGTGAATAAGATGAAACTAACAAAGATGGATGACTATTAAGTGAAATTATGATGGGGAAAATGTATTTTTTTAGTTAGTTATCTGCTTTAGTTTTCAATTCAGCCCTAGAAAAGCAAGTGTATTTAACTCAAGCTCAGTCTGTGGATGCTATACAGCATAAAACACATAAAACAACAATCACAGATACGCTGTCTGACCACATATGTGCCAGACTGCATGTCAGCTCTTGAAGGCAAGACATGGTCATGAACAAAAATGGTAATTTGTTTAGCAAAACAGGCCATGTTAAGCTAACTTAGTGTACTAAATAACAACTTTTTTTTTTTCCTGTTAGAGAGGCAAACTCTAAGGGGTCTTGCCAATCTAGGCAAAGGGCCATAGAAGTATAGAATAATTGATGGTAGAAAGGATCTCTGGCACCATCTGTTCCAAACTCAGTTAATGTTCAATAAAATCCCACTTACAGAAGATGGAGAGAAAGTCTGTAAAATAACTGTAAGGTAAGTATGCATCTTACTATAGAGACAGTAACGATAGGTAATGATCAAAAAGATCAAAAGAATCTAAGATGGGAGGGACATTCTTCCAGGATGAACAAGAAGACCAGTATTCTCAAGTATCTTAGTCTATGGAACAGAGCTAATGAAATTTGGCCATGACACAGTGTTCAGAGACATCACAAACAACTGAAATAGTGTATTTCCTTGATGAAGGGAGTAATAGAATGCATTTTAGAGCACAAAAAGTGCGTGGTCAGATATTCTGGGACTAATAAAAGTATTTTTATGATTAATTGCAAATTGGTTACAAATATAAAGTAAATTCTGTTAATTTTATAGGACTGTGAGCCACCTGTATGATGCAGCTGTGAAAAATGTTAAAAGTGGGGAAAACTGTTCCAAGTTATTTGCTGCTGGCTTAGCAGATGAAAGAGTATGGCTTTTAAGTAGCTGCTAGACCAGATAATATTTAAAACCTGTGTGTAGGTAAGGGCCATTGTTGAAGGATTTGGTTGAGAAGAGGGAAACCACACTGGGTAAAATAAAATTCCTGATTGACCACTAGGAGCTGTTAAAAGTTGTTCTTGTGACACGCTGCCTGATACTTCTTAATAAGCATGTGCTTATGAAGGGTCTGGAAAACTGCTCCCTTGCTGGAGTAAGGTTTTGAAATAAATCCGATCCATGGCAAACACTCAGTGCTAAAGGAAAGAAAATGTGTACTGCAGGAATTATATTAGTGACTCAGTTATTAGCCTTTACAGAGAAGATGAAAACCACAAATTTTCTGTAACTGGGCTGTTTATACATTAACTGGACTTTTCATACACTGAGAAAGATTTTAATTTCTGTTAGACTTGGAGCAAGCTAAATTTCAGCTTATTTCAAGAATTCCTGAGGTATTAATGGAACATATTTGTTCTCTGGTGACATTTAGATACCCACCCCGGTGGTCAGTAGAAAGAAACACAGGTCCTGAGACAGTGGAGTTGCCTTTTTCATAATCACAATGTGACATGAGAATTTCTTTCCATGAGGGCTCAAATAAAGCTGCAGTAAAATCATGTTAGTGTACAATAATATCCTCAAGATGAAGAACTACGCATAGCTACAAGTATTTGATTTGTCATTTCAAAGAATTTCACTTTGTATTGGATCTTAACAAGAACATAAAAGTTCTTGATAAGGGCAATTGTTTTGATTAGGTAAAACTAATAAAATAAGAAGAAAATGTCTAGTATGGTGTCTCAAACTACTCATATGCACAGAGGTCAAGAGCTGTAAGGCAGCATAGTGAGTAGAAAATAGCAGCGGGAAGGTTTCAAAAAAATATCCACAGAAGGTATTAAACCATGATCAGAACAACTGCTCTACTGGTACGTGAGAGATTTTTTCAAGAATAATGAAGAGCTTGTGAGATACAATCAGGCTTAATTTGTATTATATTAAACCTGTGGGGGTATATCAGATTTCTCTGTATTGAATAGCAGTGAAAGAAACTGAAATCCTTGCAAAGAGTGGAGTGGCTGTGCAGAGGATTCAAAAGAATTTGTTCACTGTAGACACTGGCACATGTAATTATAACAGTATTTCAACAGAAAACAGAGGATATGCATAGATCACAGGAGCTTTGAATCAGGCATATGGGACTAGATTTGCAGAAGGCAGAAAAGCAGATAAACGGAATAACAAAACCAATTGGCAAAACAGACTGTTTGTACAGCTTCATCTAGGAATGTTTCCACCTTAGATCTTCTGCTTCTGCAGTGAGTGGGTCTTAATCACACAGAAGAATTTGGCCCAATGTTGTCGATACATGCTGCCTCTGGCAGCAGTCTGCTCTGCTCTGAATCAGAGGGAAAGATGCCTCCTCCATCCCACTCTCTGCTACCTAGGGTTTTACTTGGACTTCTTTCAGCTAAACACTGGGTAGCTCTGATCCTGCTTAGCTTTTGTGATCTGAAAAGATCACAGCCTGAAGTGGCATGAATAACTTCAGGTCCCAGTGTAAACAGGTGTGTGGCAACAGCACGAAAGCTGGTGGCAAACATTTCCAGTAGATTCTTCTGGTGTTCTCCTTTATCAATAAAAACTAAAATATGTATGTAACCTCCCTAAAAACCTTTCTCTTCCCCCCAAAATTACTTTCTTCCTCAAAATGGCCTCTTTCACAAATTTAGAGAAATTGCTGCAGGCATTAATACCACCAAAACAAACAACCCCCCCCCCAAAAAAAAAAACAAACCACCCCAAACCAACAAAAAACCAAAACAAAACCCAAACAACCTGGAAAAGAAGAAATCTTGTTGAATGAGGAAAGACTGTCATTGCCATTTAAAGAGTGCAAGATGTATAGCACACACAAAACTATTGCACACTTCTCCAACAGATAAGAAAATCTCATATGAGAATACATCTTAAAGGGACATACTTGTTGAGGGGAGATCACGATACTGCCAGGCAATGAATTACAAGAGCACTATTGAGTTAGTTACCCTTCCTTGAGAACCAAAACTAAGAACAACTGACTCAGAAATAATTAATTTTTATAGAAGAATGGATTGGTTTTAAAATTAAATCCACAAAGGTTAAATTCTATGAATGAGTTAAATTGCTATCTTCCTTCCAGAAATGATTGGACATTTTCTGGTGGGACACTTTTAAGTCAAGAAGCTCAAATTCACTGAATCGAAACATGCTGATATCAAGAAAATATGTGCCAAAACTTGGCAGATTTCTGATGGGGAAAAAATACCCTGCCTTTCTGACAGCTTGCCTGATTGCCTTCATCACTGTATGGCTTCGTTCCCTGACAAGGAATTTTGGAGCTAGGCTTCTGTAAGTGCCTATTCTCTTGCATTTAATAGCGTCAAGCCCTCCTCTGCCAGTTCAGCTTCAAGGCTTGCCATGGAGGAAAGCTGAGTGCTCAGGTAGCAAATAATCCAGAAAAGCAGTCAACCAAGGAGATTTACTCTCAGCAACCTGGCAGTCAAAGCACCTGAGTGTTTATTGAATGGGGAGCCAGAAAACCTTCAGAATTAACAGGGAGTTCAAGAAACCAGAAAACCAGGGTGTGAATAACCGGCACAGTTCCAAAACCATTGCTTTTAGTAGAGTATTTTGTGTACTGCAGAGGTGGAAAAACTGCAAGTTTAAAATCGTCTTTGCACTAAAATTTAAGAACCCCTAGCTGACTGCCTGGGATTTTCAGGTAATTTCTAAGCTTCAGAAGCTAAATTAAAAAAACGACAAAACAAACCTCTATGTAATCTGTGATTCATACTGAAATCACAAGCACTGGCTGTTAAGCAAGCGGTGCGGTAAAAGGTTGGGTTTTGTTATGGGAATTGCTGTGCTATCTCAGATCCCTGGTTCACTGAGAACCAAAGGAAGTGCCTGAATTCATGGGAATACAAGAAGCTACACCAGACAGATACATTATAGTCTGTTTCCGTGAACATATCATTCTAATTTCTAGTAATTTAATGTGAGATTAAACTTTGAAATAAAAATCTTAATTTGCACTAACTACTATACTATGGATGATAGTGGATGCTAATCTTCCCCAGTATAATTGTTTGAAGGCCTTTTATGTGGTGAAATTTATAGTCCAATATTGAAAACATTTATTTTATTTTTATTTGCTCTGAATTTTTTTATATTTTTATTTTATCGTTAAATAGAGTGATTAATTTTCACAAATTCTGTCTCAGATGACAATTTCACCACTATCATTAACAAGATCTTGGTCAAAATTTGTAGACTGGGTTTGGACACTACCACGGAAAATGTGATTTTTCATAACTGAAGCACTCTTGAACTCCATCCCATCTTTGTTAATCAAAATATTCCATAGGCCGGATTTACTTCCTGTTTAAGAGAACTAACATATATGTGGCAGTATATACATAGAATGAATTGTCATACCTAAGTCAAGCAGACCCTGAAATCTTGCTGTAGGCATGGGCATGTGCCTTACGACCATATATAGGCTAATAGCCAGCTCCTTCCAGCAGAAGACAAGAGATGCACAACATTTTCTGTGAATGTGAGGAAAGTCACAGTTACTCAACAGAAATTAAAGTTTTGCTGACATTTTGTCTGTACTCTCATTAACTCGAAACAACTCAGTATTTCTCGCCGTTTTAAAACCTGCCTCTCTAAAATTATTATCTCCTTTTTAGTGTAGTTACATTACATGAAGTTATATGTAACTATTGCTTTAGCATAAACCAGCCAAGAAGAGTCTAGGGATGGCTTAAGGTAAAATTTTCAAAAGCCTGAGTGGAAGACAGTCTCTTGAAAATGCTATTCAGGTTTCAGTAGAAGAGTGAAACTGTTATGGAGCTAACAACAATTTCATACTCATTTTTGTAAGTAAATGTGTAATAATATTGTTTTTTTTTTCAGGAGTCAGAACACAAGTATATAATGAGCTAAAAACTGGCTTTTTTGTACACTGACTTTGAGGAAATGTAAAGATTCTACTTGGTGTTTTCTCCTTTAAATTGCAAATTTGCTAGTTAATGGGGCACAGAATAGAACATCATGAAGTCTTGTCCAATTTAACTTTAGCATTATATTTCACCAGTGAAACTTGATAGGTTGATAGACTAAGTGATTTGGGGATAAGTCATAGGGGACTCTTTTTCATAGCAGGCTTTCTTCAGGAATTGGGACGATCTATCAGTGAGGCGTTAGCCCTCCAATCTGTTAGTATGCGATCCTTATAGCAATATCTCACAGCTATGTGCATGACTTCTCCTTGTTTCAGAAGAAATGAGGCAAAGACACAGATTTATTAACAATTTATTTTGAATAGTAGTCTCTCCTGAAAGTATCTCCCAATCTAAAAATCTCTCTTCTGGAATGCAATCCTACCATGACACAGTCTGGAAGAGTTCCTCTCCTGACCCCAAGCAAACCACACTGGGTATTGACTCTGTTCAGCCATCTCCTGTTAATCTTCAAAATCATCCCTGCAACTTAATTCCCGTTGTTGCCTGGAAAAATTCTGTCCTCCGTGCAAGTTTCTGGCCTGATGAATTACCTGAAATAGGCTGTTTAGCAGTCTGGACTTTGTATCTTCCTTCCCATCACAGGTTTTCAGTACACAAAATAGTTCTTGGTTATCTTTCTGCGAAGAGCCATGTGATAAGCTTCCTTTTAACAATTCAGTAAAATACCTTACTGCAAATTGTACTTACAGTAAAGAAATCAAACATAAGGTACAGTCAGATATTTTCAACTTTAGTGTTCAATATAATATCAGTGGGACAAGTTGCAAGATAGTAATGGAAAATGAGGGAATAAGGTTGTGCATCAGAGGATGATTTCTGTGAACATATATTTTGTAGAATGTTTCTGTAAAATGATCAATTTTCTTCTAGGCTGGCTGAAATATGGTCTTTATCAGAAAACCTGGTCATCAAAGGCTGTGATCTGTGTCAGAAAAAAGCACAGTCTGGAATGATGTGTAAGCAGAAGTCTAAATGCAGTGTGTGAAAATTTTGCAACTGTATCACTGAAGATAATGATCTCACCAGATGTTTGGTAGGATTAGGATTTGTCAGCACTCATATAGGAAATTTTTGGAGAAACTGAGGTAATAGAAAATGGAAGCAGTGATATAGCAGTTGGCTCTGACTCATTTAAATCTGTTATAATGCAAAATTAATTCAGGATGAGGTAGGGTATAAAACAGTGATTGCAAATTAACTGTTTTTGACCTCCTGAAGAGGTTAATCCTACAAGACTTTAGATATTCACACTGAATTACTTATTTAGACTTCCTTTAATCAGTTTCATTTCTAGTATATGATTCATCTTATTCTAAAGGTAGAAATCTAAAATAGGGCATATAAATCACATCCTCTGGGCGTTTCTATCTTTCTATTTGACTATAATGATGACTCGTTTGATTATAAACATCTCAGCTGTAGATGTCTGAAGCTAAATGAGATGAATCACATCCTCTGACTCTAAAATAAGGGTCTTTATTCCAAATTACACACTTCAGAATTGAGAATATGGGCATCCTCACAAGAAGTTAATCATAAATTCCAAATTAACCTCCCATGTTAAGGGAGGCCTTTTCATTGAGTTAAGGTCTTTTCATTGAGTTGATAGCATCCTTCTTATGTTAAGAGGCAAGATGAGACCCTGTGCAGTCATGGTTTCAAGGCTGTATTTAATCCATTACTACAGTTTATGTTGCATAAAGGCATGAAAGACTATGTTAAAAAAGTAAAATACCCATAATTAATATAGTCATATTCAGCTGTAAGTGTAACGAGTCAGGCTGAACAAGATAGCATCTACTCTAATTTGCCACTTCCCAACATTTATAAATTCCTACTAAATTGCCTTACTGTGAAACTTCTCTGCTTTTCTTGATTGATAATATGAGTTCAGAGAAAATGTGATTTAGTGACATGAAAAAGCAGCTTTCTTTGATGAACTAGATTCCTACTTATCTTCTTGTTCCATTTATTGGCTAGAAATTTTGGTAACAGCTTTTCCTAACAGTTTTTGACGAATGGTAGTTTTGTATAGTAAGATGGGAAACTTCATGCTTGTGCAACAGTGATTGTGTGGGCTTGCTGCCATATGAAGGGACTTTATAGGCCAGAGAAATTGGCTGACATGAACCTCATGAAGTTCAACAAGGTGAAGTGCAAAGTTCTGCACCTGGAGAGGAACAATCCCATGCACCAGTACGTTCTGGGGGTCAACCAGGTGGAAAACAGCTTGGTAGAAAAGGCCCTGAGGGTCCCAGTGGGCGTCATTTGAATGCAAACCAGTGTGCCCTTATGGTAAAGAAGGCCAACACCCTCCTGTGCTGCAATAAGCAGATCATTGGCACCACGTCAAAGGAGGTGATCTTTCCCCTCTGTTCTGCAGTGATAAGGTCACAACTGGAGTTCAGTATCCAGTTCTGGGCTCCTTTGTGCAAATGAGACATGGACATACTAGACAGAGTTCAATGAAGAGCCATGAAGATGACTGAGGGACTGGAGCATCTCACCTCTGAGGGAAGGCTGTGAGAACTGGGACTGTTCAGCTTGGAGAAGTCTCAGGAGGATCTGATCGATGTGTATAAATATCTAAAGGGAAGGTGCAAAGAAAACTGAGCAAGGCAACAAACCGAAATGCAGGAGGTTCTGTCTGAGCATCAGGAAACACTTTCTCTCTGTGAGGGAGACCAAGCACCAGCACAGGTTACCCAGGGAGGTTGTGGAGTCTCCATCCTTGGAGATTTTCAAAAGTTGCCTGGACATGGTCCTGGGCAACTAGCTTTAGGTGACCCTGTTTGAAGAGTGAGTTTGCATCAGACCTCTGGAGGTCCCTTCAAATCTTGACTGTTCTCTGATTCTGTGATTTACTTCAAATAAAATAGTTACTATTTTCATTCAGAAGTAATTCTGTTTTTCAAAACCAAAACCTTGACATTTTTTTATTACCCACAGAAGATATTTTTAAATGTTCATACACTTTTTTAAATGACCAGGTCTTCTGTAGTTATACTGATGTTTGCCTTCAGTAAAACAAGGAGTTGAATTTGAACCATAAATGATCACTGGAGGATTCTAATAAAGCAGGGAGCTGCCTGTTCATGCAAACCCAGTGGAAGTAATTTTTCAGAGTGACTGCTCCTTGTTTGACTCTCTACTCAGGTTAAAACAGAAGATGGATGCTGTGGATGAGAGATGCCAAAGGTAGCACAAGCAGAATTTACTCTGTTAGTTGTCTAATAGAATATGTGTCAGGAACAGCCTAAAGTGCCCCTGTCCAGAGCTGGCCAAGTCCAGGCATCCACGGCTCTCATGCTGTTTGCCCTCTGTGTCTGCTTGCTAAGGAAAGGTTTGGCATAGAAAAAATGACCCCAAATAGCAAAACCTCTAAAACCCCCTACATATATATCTTCTTGTGTGTGTATATATATATATGTATATATAAAAGAATGGATAATGAAAAGGGCCAAGCCTATCATCAATTCTGTGATTCTGTGATTCTGTGATTCTATTTGTACACCTATAATAATTATAGCTTTTTTTTTTTTTTTTTTTTTTTTTTTTTTTTGCTAAATGCCTTTCTAAATCCTCAACACTAAGAGGACAAAAAAAAATCTTTCATTTTAATTTATTTGATATTTTGGCACTGAAAAATTTAAAACCTTTGTCAGATCCTCTTTTGGGCCCCACTGTCAGAGAGTTTCACAGTTTGTCTTGACTTTGAAATCTAGAAAGTTGAGGGTGGGACTTGTGATAACATGAATGTTATCTGTGATTTTTATGGTCTTTACACAGATCCATGCATGGCAAAAGACCATTATGATGTCCATAGCACTTATCACTAAGATAACGAAGAGTTTATAAAGTAGATGATAAATTATTTTCCCTGCTAAATAAGTAAGACTATGTGCTTTAAATAGTTTACTTTCCTGAAATCTAGTCCTTTGGTCTATATTCTATGTATAAAACCTGAAGATTAAAATTAGAAAAAAAAACCCAAAACCAAACTCAAAAACCTTAAAAACCATAACCCAAAAGGAGACATTTTACTCCAACTAAGATTACATTTCTTTACCTCTTTTTGAGACAAGGACATGTAATATGTTCTAAGGGCCTAATATTAAAAACTACTACTCTCTTAATTGAACAGTTTTAATGCCTTCTTGTTATCTGTTCCTTAATCTGTTAAAAACCCATGGAAGAAAATAAAGACTCTAATTGACTACTTTGATAACTCTTTCAGGAACGTGAGAAAACAGTATCCTTCCTCATCATCCCTCATACATAATTCCATATTGTTCAGCCTGATCAGTAGATAGGGTTTACTGATTTGTATGTTTACTATATGGCATTTCTTCTGAAGCTGATGAAGCTGTGTTAATAAATGTACTTGCAGTTTTTAAAAAAATAAAATTATGTTGATTATATATATGTGTTCTTGATATATTACAGAATTTTCTGTCAATAAATTCAGGTTAAAAAACCCCAAACACTTCAAAGTGCAGTATCCCTAGTCTTCTACTTCTCAGTGGAATGTCATGGGCCATTTTTAATGGTATGCTTAATTTTCATTAACTCTAATGGCTTGTGACTGACTGTCTCTAAGAATCTAATGGCATGAGCATTTGTAAATATTTGTTTTAGTAATTCAAGAATCCAGCTGCCATCTATATGAAGCTTGCTAAAGTTCTGTTGTGTGGGAGGCAGGGAGAGAAGAGGAAGATGTTCAGCTGGATGATGAACCACAAAGGTGCATGTGGTGATGGAAATTGCAGGGAGATTATCTTTCTCTGAGAACTATAGGAAAAAAAAAATAGTGTTTCCTCTAAAATTCTCCAAAACATTTTCTCAGCTACTGTCAGTCTGTGGGTGACTATCTCAATCCATACTCATATATTTTCCCATATAAGGTGACTACAGCTGGCTCCTGGGTACAACAGTACAGTCCAGCTGTGAGGTCTACGCTAATGATTCGGTAAAACACAAACAAAATTTTAATAGGAATTTTTATAGGAATTACCAATATACATGACTAATCTCTCAGTGGAAGACCTGAGAGATAAAATCTGTCTTGCTTAACAGCTGAAATCACCTAGCATGTTAAAGCATACACAAGGATTTAAACAGAACTTCAAAGTGTGTATGGAGGAAAACAACTGGTGTAATTGTTCATCTGTTGATAGAAAGATTTGGAAAGTCTTGAACTGCTGACAGAGCAGTTAATGAGTAGTCATCTGGTTATTATTATTTCAGGTCTTTATCTTTTCCTCTTCTGTAGGAAGATGTCATGCATAAGTCTCTTTCTCTCTTTTTTTTTTTTCTCCTGCTGCCGTTAGGCAATTTCTTTTTTTGTTATTCCAAACTTCAGTCTATTGACGTCAGAGGATGGCTTGTTTCAGTGGAAATAAACCCTTGCTCTTCAAAACAAAAAGACATTGTGGGGTGTGATACAAGAACAAGGTTAGAGAATATTATGGCAGCACCAAAGCTAAGAAATTTTGACAAGAGCACTAACTACCTGTGCTTGTGAAAACAGTGAGTTTAACTATCGTGATTCAACCAAATACCACCACGCAAACACCCAGCTTGCAAAAGTTTGTAATGTAGATATGATGAAGCTATTACCACTATTTGCATACTGCGTATATTGTGTGGCATCACCCAAAATATCTTAGGCACATAGACAGGTATATTCTGTGCTCAGAGAGTTTTAACTCCAGTGACAGATATGGCACAACAATAGAGAGCTACAATAACATGTGGAGGAAACAACAGGATGGGAAGAACATAATGGCAAAGGGAAGGTCAGGCAATTATCTAACTATTTATGCAGACACCTTGTTTCCCAATGTATACAATATTTGCAGGGTTTTTATCATGGTTGTAAAAAGTGTGGTTTATCATGACCAAGGCTGTTTAGGTGTGAGTCTGAGGAGTTCAGGGTATACTGTCTGCTCAAACCAGGCAATGAGAAAGGAGATTATATAACAATCAATTTATCAAAGACAATCAGATACGAGAAGTTGAACTGCAAGGTTTTGTGTCAGACAAGGCAGAGCACCTACTTTGGGTTGCCAGCATCATAGATACATGAACTAACCACTCTCTCTGGATCTTTCCAGACTGGGATTTGTTCTTCGCTCTGGATCTTTCCAGACTGGGATTTGTTCTCTCTCTCTCTCTCTCTCTCTCTCTCACTTTCTATATTTCTACTATTCCTGAATTTCCTTGCCACCAGTTTCTTTCTGTTCAAGCTTAAGTTCAAGCTTAATATTCAAGTACACTTCTCTGCAGATTCAAGAGTGACTTTCTGCATGCATTTAGGTTACAATATCACATTTGTTTTCTATTGTCCCCCAAGAGTTACTTAGGACCCATAGTCTTATTTCTTCCTATCTCAATTAGGCTTCTGAAATTCTCAGTCTACCTGGACTCTGACTCTCTCTGTGGGCTGGTATTAGAAGATGAAAAATATGATACTGCCTCAGTTCTTGACACTTAAAATACGGGGTTTCCTTCTGACAGCCATATGAGATGAGTAAATATTATTGTTACCTTTTCCCAGTGAGAAAGTGAAGGCAAGGGTGGCTCTTGGCACACCTAAAACATGTCAACCTGAATCAGAATCTTGGAATGTCATGATCTAAACTCTTACATAAAATCAAGTCATTTTCATCTGTTAATTCTTATGACTTTATTTTGAAGGTCTTTTTTCCGACTTTTCTCCTCTGTTTTCACCCAGGTATCCTCCAAAAGAAAATTCTGTGCTGGCGTAGTTACGAGCAAAGAATGCAAGAAAGATTTGAAGGAAAGTATTGGAGATTAATGGCCATCTGAGAGTCCTTTGGCTGATCATTATTTCTTAACAAACACCCTGTGCTGAGATAATTTATATTTTAAAAAGGAAATTTAACTTAAAAGTAACCAATCTGAAATAATATGAATAAGGATTTACGGTTTTATTTACATGCCTTCAGTTTCCAAAAAATAACGTTCAACTTTTGTTGTTCTGTGATGTTTTATTTTGCTAATTCTGCTTGCTCTTGACATTTGTCAACAAGAAGTAATGAGATATCAAGAACTAGTGTCCATTCCTATTTGCTGCTAAATAAGTTTGTAAACCCAAGCTTGTGGTTAACTTAAGATGATAAGTGATCACACATTCTTCATGTTCAAAACTGAATGCAAAAATAACTGTTTTTCAGGATGAGTGTTAGGAGAGAAAATCTGTCACCGCTGATCTGATGGTTGTCTAAATTACCTTTTTTTTGTTCCTGACTCTTTGAAAAACTCTCTGAGTAGGCATCATTAGAAGTTTCCTATTTGCTTAGGAATTGATCCAAGTGGAAAAGTTTCCACCATGTTAGATGTAGATTTCATCAGAGATTCCCTTAGATCATTTTGCCAGGCATGTGTGCGGAGCAGTAAAGCAACAAAA
Organism: Pterocles orientalis; assembly: GCA_011057875.1. Classification (NCBI taxonomy): domain Eukaryota; kingdom Metazoa; phylum Chordata; class Aves; order Pterocliformes; family Pteroclidae; genus Pterocles; species Pterocles orientalis. The sequence continues at coordinate 344,844 of WKFP01013486.1, read as the reverse complement.
CAAAACAAAGTGCTCCAGGAATCATGTAATTCAGTAGCTGTTTGTTGTTCTACCTACAGTATGGAACTGGTACAAATTTTGTTGTTATATATTTGAAATTTGTGAAATTTTGGCAAATTTAACAACTTCACTGGGTTGACATTGGCTGGCTGCCATGTGCCCACCAACCTGCTCTATCATTCCTGCTTCTTGACAGGACAGGGGGAGAAAAAATGATGAAAAGCTTGTAAGATCACTTACTAATTACTATCACAGGCAAAACAGACTTGACTTGGGGTAGATAATTTAATTAATTACCAATTAATTGTAACAGAGAAGGATAGTGAGAAATAAGAAGAAAAACTAAAACCATCCTCCCCTATTCCAGCATGGGAGGCCTCCTATGAGATACAGCCTTCATGAACTGCTCCAGTGTGGGTCCATTTGATGGGGTACAGCCCTTCAGGAACAGACTGCTCCAGCGTGGGTCCCCCACAGGATCACAGCTACTGCCAGAAAACCTGCTCCTGTGTGGACTCTCCACGGCCTGCAGCTTCCTTCAGGACACATCCACCTGCTCTGGTGCAGGGTCCTCCATGGGCTGCAGGTGGATATCTGCTCCACTGTGGACCCCCATGGGCTACAGGAGGAAAACCTGTGTCACCATGGTCTGCACCATGGGCTGCAGGGGAATATCTGCTCTGGTACCTGGAGCACCTTCTCCCCCTTCTTTTTCACTGACCTGGTGTCTTCAGGGCTACTTCTCTCATATATTCTCACTCCTCTCTCCTAGTTGCTTTGCAGCATTTTTTACCATTTCCAAAATGCGTTGTCACAGAGGCGCTACCAGTGGGGCTGCTTTGCCCAGCTTTGCTCAGCAGCAGTTCCATCTTTGAGCTCGCTGGCACTTGCTCTGTCCGTCACAGGAGCAGCTTCTAGTATCTTCTCATAGAAACCACCCCTGCAGCTCCCCCCACTACCAAAACCTTGCCACTTAAACCAAACACAGTAACATGTCTTTACCCTTGTTTTACTAGCTAGAGGGATGATATAGCTGAAAAGTCATACTAAAGACTAATAAAATATTTAAGATTGCTTCCTGAGAATTCTGGCCTGTCTTTAGGACTGACAGGGAAATAGAAGCAAAAATTATGATTTTCCTGAAACATATTGAAGTGAAAGCTGGAGAGTTTTGAACTCTCTGGAAGCTTCAGAACCTTCCAAATCTAGACTTGTCTAAGGGAATCTCCATTTGATGGAGGGGAGTTTCCCAACTGTAGTACTTGATCCAAGTTCCACTGTCGTCCCAGCAACATGCAGAATCCCTGTTTTTCTCATTCGGAAGCATTTTACAGTGGTGCTTTGTCAGCAAAATGTTATGTACACTCTTTTGCTTCTACTTTAGCCTTTCCCTTGACATTGAAAAGGTATAAAGTAGAGGAATCGTCTCTTGTTAACTGTTATCTACATCCTCACAGGAGGGCAAAAGATACAAGTTTCAGAAATAATAATATAATACTGATTCTAAAGTTCTCTGTTATATGATTCTATAGATTTATGTGTCTGTATATGTATGCATACACAGATATATACAACATACACAGACAGGGTCATATACATGCACAAATACATAGAAAACCAAAATTCAATTTTTTTTGGTAATTGTATTTTAAAAATATTACACTAATTATACTTAGACAAAAACTTTATCTTTAACAGTCTATTCCGGTAGCATCTAGTGTTATCTTGTACATTCCATTTTGCAAGGTGACTTTGAAACATTTTTATTGGACAGAGTTTTTACATTTTAAGTGCATATGGCTCAAAATCAGGAGATACATTTTACATTTTTATGTGGGCACAGAATCCCCAATGTAACAGCTAGTATCATTGGTAAATTATTTCTTTACACTGTATATGCCAAACTACAGACATATAAATGCAAAGTGTGTACACATTCTGTTAAAAACATTTTCATTACTGAATGTAAATTGCATTATTTTCACCAATGCTTATTCTTCAGTTTTTGTGTAAAGACCAAGTAAAGACCTTTTCCCACTATGTCTCTTTTAAATTGGACATTTTTAAAGTGCAGCATTTTATACTGAAAATTGCTTTCTGGAAGAAATTCTGAAGAAAGCACAAGGAATTATTAGATTTTACTGTTGAAGAGCTGATGATAAAGGTAAAGAATCTTGCTTTTGTGAAATGCTTCTGACTTGCGTTTGCTAAGCTTTCCCTAAAAGTATTTAGTCTGCGTTAGGTATGACTACCCTTTCTGTATTTCTGCAGTCATGCTCTCAAAGCCCTTCGCTTCTATAGCTTGTTTGTATCATCATTTTTTCTGGCAGTACAGTGCTCCTCAAAGCCATCTTTACAGTAGTCTTCAAGCTATATTGTACACTTTTAAGGGAATTTATGCTAGATGCGAAGTACAGGTTCTGTGATGAGGTTTGTGAATGATAACTCTAGGTTGTTCCCTGTGACAGCCACCTCTCACAATGTTCGGTGTCACAGAGAGCTTTGCAAAGGAATGGGATTGACTTACCCAACTTTCCAGAAGATTTGCACGTGGGAGATGTGTCAGGCAGTTTCTGTAGCACTGTTAGTTATACATCATTTAAAAATTCCCTTCTTTGAATCATCATGTTAGTTTGACACAGCTATTGACAGCTGCTATCTGATCAGTCTGCTAGTGCCAGTAGTATCTTGGCAACAGCACAAAAATAGCTTTCCCCCCCTTGTGAGTAAGACCAGTCTGCACTGACAAATTGGAAACGTGCTAAAGACAAAATAGACTGATATTTTGGGCCAGATTTTCAGTCTTACAACTGTGCTGCAGACAATTATTGTACTGTCCAAAGCAGCTGATGGAGGATTCCTTCAGAAAGGGAGAAAACAGCTTCATGATGCTGTATTTTGTTCTGTAGCCTTACTGTGATGTGCCAGTGCAAGGGGAGGCTGTTCCGAGGGGGGGACCCACAGCCACCAGGGTGGGATTTAGCTGGCTGCTCACAGCCAGCACAAGATAGGAGAAAGCAGTCTCGGAAGCCTTGGCTGGCTTGGAAGAGTTTCAAGAAAAAGCTGGGAGAGCCCTAGCAGAGGCTCCCCACTCCTCCTTTTACAAGATCTTAGAAGCTGAGGGGTTTGCGCTTGCCCCAGACCATGGGACAGCATCGTCCTGGTAGCTCCCTGAGAGGGACAATCATCTGTGGCTTCTCCTCTGTCTCTTTTTGATCTTTCCTGTGGAGCATGTTATCCTGGGACTGCCAGCTGGCAAGTACTCAGGGTGCCCAACCTCTCTGAAGCATCTGGAAAAATTCACGCTTCCCACATGTGCTCCACAGAGGCAGGCAAGGCACACAGCCTGACCAGTCCTCATGCTGTGACGGTCCTTGGCCCAGCCCCCTGCCCCCAAGGAGTCCAGTGTGTGGTGATTACCCACAGATTTGGCCGTGATTTCCTGACCACCTCAGGCCCTCATCCCCCCTCCATCTAGGTGAGAGTGATGTCTGCTGTGATCGGGTTATTCCTCTGCCTCCACAAACCCACAGCTGCACCAAGCTGCTCGGAACACCCCCGAGGCAGAATCCCTACTCAGATGTGAGAGATGTAGAGGACAAGCAGCTACTGTTTATATTCCTGGGCCTGCAGATTTTGGATTTACTTCTTTGGGAAAAAAGATGCGTTCTCTTGGGTGAGCTTGCATAAAACACTGGAAAAAACCCAGGCTTTCACTAATTAGGACAACAAGGTGTGGCTGGGACCTAGTATGGAAACTAGAATTTACTGTATGCAATTGATTTATCTTAAAGCTATCAACCAATTAACGTGAATTAGGATTTGATTTCATATGATGGTGATTACATGTTACCTAACCCAAGGGAATGGCACACCTTTATTTTTCCAGTGGGAAAAAAACATTCTCCAAACTTCTGTAGGAGAGGTGAACCAGTCATAATTTCCTCTTCCTCTTTTGGGACAAGAAATGTCAAAACAAATGAAAATGTTTTCAGAAATTTCTACATATAAATCCGCTTCTTTTCAAAAACTACACTCCTTGACAAGACTATTTTGCTTCAGCCCCAAATCCTTTATTAGGTCTTGCCAGGCATCCTGCTGAAAGCTTGGATGCACCTTCATTATGTTTTGTTAACTCTCATCGAATCTGGATGACAAAGCAAAACTATACATAACATTTTATTCAGTTGATTTTCCCTTTGACTCTAATTTTAATTCTAATGCCTGAAAAACTTCTGTGTCTGAGACTCACAAGCATATCTGTTTGGCAGCGGAATAATCTCCTTAGAGAGGTTGTAAAAATGGTATCAGCTGATTCATTTAAAATCAGACTGGACCAAACTCTTGGGAGCATACTGTAGGGAACTGTCTTGCATTTGGGATGGTTAAGAATGACCTCCAGGTCTTTCCTATATCTGCTTTCTACTGCTCTTCAATTTTCCATGTTCACTGTCCCAGTTTGTCAAGCACAGGCAAATATTTCTTTTGAAAGTAAAGTGGAATAAAGCATTTCTGCAGTATATTTTTCTTTTTTTTTTCTTTTCCTTTTTTTTCCTGTTTCTTTTTTTCTCTCCGTATCTTTTGTTCACTTTAGGAAAAGTAGTTTCATCCATGCAAAGAAAATCTGTTTATTTGCTTCATGTGTTAAATTCTTCAGATCTTGAAAAAGTAATTCCTAAATATGTGGTTTTTCCTTTTGTCTTGTTTTGCAGATTTATTCCAAAGCATAAACATTACCATGGGTATAAAAATTATTTTGTGCTTTCTTAAAAAAAAAAAAAAGGCAGGATGCGTACAATAACTTTTCACTAATGGATCCAAAGACTGAGGGAAATTGGGTGCCAAGAAAACTTATTTCCTGATTGAGGTTATTCATTACTAGTACCATATAGATAAAAAATCACTCTACAAAGAAGAATGATTCAATCTGATGTATAGATATTTCTGTTTATACATATAAGTGTATACATAACAGTGACCCTTCCAAAACTAAGCAGAAAAACACATTTCACACAGGGAGCATAATTCACAAACTGGTGACATTGTAAATATGATCAGGTTTTAATTTATGTTGATTTTAGTATTATCTGTAATTGCTTCCCTAGAGGGCAAATTTTATCTCAAATTGAGTTCAAATGTAAAAAATGAGGAAAAAGTCAACAAGGAAACCATGACCTTAGGCCTTATTTTTATTCTTGTTGAAGTCAGCAAAAAAAGAAAGATCAGAACTGGATCTTTGTGTTCCAAGAGCACAGAAAACAGCACAACTGGTGAGTTAGGCAGACCTATGCGGTTATAATATTTTTGCTTTTCTCCCAGAGACTGAATTCAGAGTGTAATGAGAGAACAGCAAATTCCCACACAAAATGTAAATGTCCAAAGAATATTGCCAGACTCTTTCATGTACGTTTTATTCTTAGGCCTAATTAACACTGCTACCTTTGATGTCCAAAAGAACCAGCCACCTTAAGACGTGTAGCTGCTAAACATGCTCAGAGTAACTTGTACCTGTGTATTGCCAGCTGGCACATTTGTAGCAAAAGCAGACAGTCCAGTTGGAAGCCAGCCAGATGGCAATGCTACCACAGCAAAGTGCGATAAGGCTTAGAGCTGTGGTCCCAGGACCCAGTCCTCTTAAAACTCACATATATGCTGAGGTTTATGGGCTACTTCAACTGATGCCATAGGAAATGCTTACAGTGTCTGTGAAGGGGATAAGTCTTGGAAGTTTCAGTGCTCTTGGCAAGCTGACGAGACTCCTGATAGTAAATGCTAGGATTTAGGGTTATGCCTTCCATTAGTTCAGACATTCACCACACAGTTAAATCTTTGTGTTGATCTTTGTCCTTTTTTTTTTGGATATCTACTTGCTGGTTAAGAGTTCTGTGAAGTATATACACAGATATCATGGCATACAGTGTTATGCTGCTGATACATTTCAGGTATATTTTCATTCTACAGGAGGTCCACTGCAACACTACAGAGAACATAAGAGCTCTACATTAACTAAGTATCCCTAAGAACAGTCCAAAGCTTAGTACATGACTCTTGAGATTCAAATCATCGTCTTGTACTACATCATATCATCATTTTCTGTGTTTGTGAATGTAATTGAGGAACTTAAAATGGAAAAGAAAAAAGGAAACATCTTAACAGTTCCTCATTTAGCTCTTCAGAATGTAAATATGGAACTTTTTTTTCCCCCAAGTGTGAATAGAACTGACTTCCAGTTGTGAGAAGTGTATTATGGACTTTGTCAGGTTACTCACAAGCTGGTTTCATTTAGAATTTCTTAGTGCAGCTCTGGCATTTGCCCATTCCACTATTGTGCTGGAGGTCTGGTATCCCATTTCTGAAATGTCTAATCTGTTTTATTTTAGGACAGCAAAGTATTAGAATAGTGTGAGGATTTTTTTGTTTTTCTCTTGCACTATGCCTTACATGGAATTGGATTTTTTTGCAAAGGAAAAAGTTTGAGGTTTTGAGGAATCAATATATAAATAGGATTCATTTGCATGCAAGTTACACACCCAGCAAATTTGAACCATAAACATATATGTTTGCACTTCTGGATCAGAAGAAACAGTGATTTGGTCACCTGGGGCTGTTCAAGAATGGTACAAATGATCTCCTTCAGGGCTGTAAATTCTGGATCTAAATCAAAACTTTCCCAAAGTGCAGGAATAATTTTTTTTTGCCAGATTCATTGTTACCTCTGGATCAAAGAGCTGTTAAGATGAAACAACTGTGAGAAAAGTTCAGGGCATGCCTCCACAGATAGGAAATTTCACTGAGACAGATTTGCTGCATGTGGAGCCCCCACACTCCATGATGCACATAGGTCCTTGTAAGAGCACTAGGACACTGATGAGCATCAGCTGACAAGGTCTATGAGACCCAAGGTACCTCAAGCACCGTTCAGAGATGCAGATTTACTGGGGAGTCTCTGGGGACTTTCACATGGCTTTTCTCCCTCCATTACCACAAGCCAGTGCCACGTAGCATAGCTGCTTGTGAGACTAGCTCTGGGTACAAGTAGAGCAAGATGCATTTCTCTGCACCACGCCACAGACATCTCCTCAGGACATTCTTTTTCAAGGTCTTCCTCGTATAAGCTCACTCCATTTATTAAACTTGCTCTGCTCTGGAAAGTCGCTATAACTTGCACATGAACAAAGTCTTTTCATAATACCCAGAGTTTCATCTGTGATTTGTGGTGAAGGGAGCAGACGCAGTAAGAGGACAGACCTCTTCTTTTTGAGGCAGCTGGAGGCTAGACTCTGTGGCGTTCCTATAGTGCATTTTAGTGAAAGAGAGGGTGTTTCCTGAAAAGGGACGGGCAGACAATCTTAAAGCTGGCATGATCTATGAGAGGAGAAGCTGTGCAGGAGTGGGAACACAGAAAGCTGGCTGCTGAGCTGCAGTTCTGTGAACTCTCTGTAATGGATTTAGGTATTGATCTTGGAGTATTTATTCATCTTCAGGTTTTCACTGAGCTGTCAGGTTTCATCTGAATTAACAAGCAAAATTTCTGACTTGCTGTGCTATGATTTTTTCATGTGTAAATATACAATGCCATGATAATACTTTTGTTCAAGCCCTCTTCGTACCTTGCTTCCTGTCATGTTCAGATGATGAAGGATTTGGGGAATTTTTTTACTGCTCTTTTATTTTTTTCTTTTTGTTTTGAAAATATATTAATTCATACTTAAATTCACAGAAATCAGAGGTCTTTGAATAAGTGCTCCTAAGGATCTCCAAGTGTTCTCCCCTGTGGCTGGCACATTAACACTAAGAGACCCATGTGATTATATAGGTTACGTACTAAATCAGTGCTTCAGATTTGAGACCAGATTTGTCTAGTAGTACATACCAGCAAACCCACAGCCAGTAATGTGAGGAAAGATAGAAGTGGGCCACACAGATTCTGGCTCTTTGAAGTATTACAGAGATGCTGTTTCACAAGCTTTTTGTGATCACATCACAAAAAAATATTATACAATGAGGCCTAGAAGGTACAAAATAAATCTGCAAATGTTTTTATTCATATACAATCCTGGAATGGATAGTCCTTTTCACAGATCACTTACTTTAAGTGGGGGGGTTTCTTTAATTGGTTGGGGTTTTTCTGTTTGATTTTTTTTTTGGTGGGGGGGATGAGAAATGAAAAATAAGGAGGGGGAAGATCAAGGAGTTTGGTCAGTAGCATATGAGGATAAGACACTACATTTTATTGAACTGAGTGAATTCTGATCCTCCACGCAGGCAGATAGTTCACAGCACAGATTAACTCTCTGTTGATGCCTCTGCAGTGAATCCTGTCCCTGTATTTCATGTACTTTAAGGTACAACAAAGCAAGCATCCGCTGTCAGATACAACTGTCAAGGCAGAAGTAAATGGCCTTTCCTCGGTGACTTAAAAGGCATCCAGATGAATCTACAAGCACAATGAACAAGATTGGGCCTGGCAGTAACTATCAAAACATTATGATTCCCTTAATGTTACCTTCTTCTGGGTACCAAAAAGACAATTTGGGTTAGAATGAATTTAGTTTGTTACATACACATCCCTCTTTCTATTAGTAGTTTTATCTAGTGAAAGAAACAGTTTTTCTCTCAATTTTGTGCTAGAATCCTGGCACTGAGAATTTTGTGGGGAACTGCCAAAATGTCATGAATCATTCTTAAAAGCTGAATTTAAGCTATGTATTAACTTAATGTCCACCACACTTATCTTACATTAAGGTACTTAATATTTTGTCCTCAGAATTCAGTTTTGCTACTTCCAAGAGGAAAAATAAAGCTAATGGGAAGTAATAATAAAATATCTGGCATTTCATTTTTTCTTTCCATTATCATTAACTAGAGTTTATATTATATACACAAGATGTGCAATCCAATTACTTAAATTGCTCGAGATATGTTACAGCTTTTGGGGGAAATTATGTAATGGTTGGTTGTGTTCAGTCTCAGTTCTCTCCCCATTGTGTTTTATCTGCCAGAGTGACCATAAAAGTTCTGAACTTTGTAGAAAATTATATTCAAAATATTTGTGTGCTTAATTTTAAAGCTACTGGTGACTGTCAAATAAATAGGACTCCTGTTCTTTTCATAACAAAATATTTATCTGTGGACTCAGAAAAGTGCCAGAATATTTGAAGAAAATGTAGTATGCATATTATATATACCTATCCACAACATTGTTCATAAATATACAGATATGCATGCATACTCATATCATCTAGCTCTAGCGTACGTAAATTCTACTTTCTTAGAGATGAGATTGAAAATTATAAGATTGAAAACACAGAGAAGATTAATTTTCTATAGGTCTAGAAGATGCCTCAGTGTGTTGTTACTGTTAAACTACAGTTGAAGTTATACGTAAAGTTCCCTTCCAAAGTCATGATTGGTATTATGATTGAAAGATACTGTATGCATATTGAAATAGTTTCATAAAGGAGAAATAGCAGCTTTCAATCTGAAAGGAAGCCATTATGAAGAATACAAAGACTGAAAGAGAATATCAGTTAGCAAATACTATACTCAAGGTGAGGGAAAAAAGTGTTCAGGCCACGTGTAGGTCTCAAGTGAGCAACAGGCTATCAAATATTGGAGAAAAAATTACTAATTTAATCTTGTTGAGATTAAATTCATCACAGCTAATTCATTTCATATGGAACTTTCCCCTATAAGAAATATCATGTTTTCTGTAAGTATGCTGCTAGAAATGTACGTCTTCTCCTTCTCCTGCCATACAGTACCTCATCTTATGTATGCTATATAAAGCTGTAAGCAAACACAGGTTCCAGAAAAAGATCTTGGCTTTGACATTTGCTTAACACAAAAATATGGTGTTTTAGCACATTGAGAAGTTAGCAGATATTGATGAAATCTAGATTCATTTTGCCCACTCTTATAAACAGTAGTTATTTAAATCCTTTGAGATATTCAGCTGGATCTGTCTTTCATGAGTCTGTATCTCTTAAATACAAGAATAATCCTTTGGGCTAAACTCACAAAAGGATTTTGATATTAAAATGACTAATTCTTAGATGTCCTGCTACCTATTGGAATTATGCCACGCTCCATACACAGGGTATATTACAAATCAAGCTCCTGAGAGCCTGAATCATAGAATCCATAGTGAAATATGAAGCAATCTAGGGTAGCTGATAGGAGATTCAGAAGACCTGGGATACAGCTGGCTGCCATTTTATGTATGCATAGATGTGCCTTTACATAATTTGGTGTGGCCTTCTTTTTTTATGTAAGAAAAATGGAGACATTGATGGAGTCCCTCTGGCTCTGCTAGTCCTTCAGTAATCATGAGACCCAGTGTGAAAGATATTCATGTTGAAATTTTTATTCCTCTGCCTGAATTAGGATTTCTATCTAAGTATCTCATTTGACATTTAGATGGTTTAACCCCTTTAAGCTAATGGCTATACAGAGAAGGTCTCTTTCACACCCTTCTACTAAAAGCTTATGCTTGCACAAAGTAAAACAAATATTAATTGGAGTAATGCCCAGATCCTGTCTGAAAAAACTAACTGAAAGGCTATAAACTCGTTCTCCACATCGCTTCTTCAAACTGTATGTTTAAATAACTTATTGAAATAAACCAACAAGGCACACCAAAAACAACCCACTTTGTCTGTGAGGTGGGATTACCAGGCTCCAATGCTTATGGTCAGGAAGTCAGAACAAAGGAGGAGTTTGCTCTGGTAGATGAAGACTGGGTTAAGGAGCAGTTAAGTAATCTGGACACCCATAAATCCATGGGTTCTGATGGGATGCACCTGCAGGTACTGAGGGAGATGGCAGAAGTCATTGCTAGACCACTCTCCATCATCTTTGGCAAGTCGCGGGAAACGGGAGAGGTTCCTGAGGACTGGAGGAGCGTGAATGTCACACCAGTCTTCAAAAAGGGCAAGAAGGAGGACCCGGGTAACTATAGACCAGTCAGCCTCACTTCCATCCCTGGAAAGGTGATGGAACAACTTATTCTTGATGCTGTCTCTAGGCATATCAGGGATAAGAAGGTCATTAGAGGCAGTCAACACGGCTTCACCAAGGGGAAGTCATGCTTGACCAACCTGATAGTCTTCTCTGAGGACATTACCAGGTGGATAGATGATGGTAAAACAGTAGATGTGGTCTATCTCAATTTCAGAAAAGCATTTGACACTGCCTCCCACAGTATCCTCAAGGCTAAACTGAGGAAGCGCGGTCTGGATGATTGAGTAGTGAGATGGATTGTGAACTGGCTGGAGAAAAGAAGCCAGAGAGTTGTGGTGAATGGGATGGAGTCTAGTTGGAGGCCTGTATCTAGTGGAGTCCCTCAAAGTTCGGTATTGGGACCAGTGCTATTCAATATATTCATCAACAACTTGGATGAGGGAATAGAGTGCACCCTCAGCAAGTTTGCTGATGATATGAAAATGGGAGGAGTGGCTGACATGCCAGAAGGCTGTGCTTCCATTCAGTGAGACCTAGACAGGCTGGAGATTTGGGCGGGGAAAAGTTTAATGCAGTTTAACAAGAGCAAGTGTAGAGTTTTGCATCTGGGCAAGAACAACTCCAGGTACTAGTATAAGTTGAGTATTGACCTGTTGGAGAGTAGTGTAGGGGAGAGTGACCTGGGGGTCTTGGTGGACAGCAGGATGACCATGAGCCAGCACTGTGCCCTCATGGCCAAGAAGGCCAATGGCATCCTGGGGTGTATCAGAAGGGGGGTGGTCAGTAGGTCGAGAGAGGTTCTCCTCCCCCTCTACTCTGCCCTGGTGAGACCGCATCTAGAATATTGTGTCCAGTTCTGGGCCCCTCAGTTCAAGAGAGACAGGGAACTGCTGGAGAGACTCCAGTGCAGAGCCACAGAGATGTTGAAGGGAATGGAGCATCTCCCTTATGAGGAAAGGCTGAGGGAGCTGGGTCTCTTTAGTTTGGAAAAGAGGAGACTGAGGGGTGACCTTTAATTAATGTTTATAAATATGTGAAGGGTGAGTGTCAGGAGGATGGAGCCAGGCTCTTCTCTGTGACATCCAGTGATAGGACAAGGGGCAACGGGTTTAAGCTGGAACATAGGAGGTTCTACTTGAATATGAGAAAAGCTTCTTTACAGTGAAGGTGACAGAGCACTGGAGCAGGCTGCCCAGAGAGGTTGTGGAGTCTCCTTCTCTGGAGATATTCAAAGCCCGCCTGGATGCATTCCTATGTGATCTGATCTAGGTGTTCCTGCTCCAGCAGGGGGATTGGACTAGATGATCTTTCGAGGTCCCTTCCAATCTCTAACATTCCGTGATTCTGCGATTCTGTGGTATTTCAGGTGGCAGTGCAAGATGGGCAAGCTCCCTTACACTGGAAGCTAAGCCCGCATCGTTACTGTGAATCAGTGGTAATTATGGATGACAATGCCATAGCATGGGCAAGGATAATTTTTCATTTCAGTTGGGGTTGGGCCCAGTCCAGGCCAGTCAAGTCTAGAGCCAAACCCGCATTGTCTCAGGTCTATTAACACTCTTTTTGGTCTGTAGGTTTCCATCCTTCAGTTACCCATGAATGTAGTTTTCTCTGAGTAACTGGAGTGTTGAAAGAAGAACTGACTGCCTAGAAGAGCTCCAAAATAATTTAAAGGCACCCTTGATCGTGCGTTGTTTATCAGACATTTCTACTGAGCTCTCAACTTCAATAAATAGCAAGGAAGCATCAAAGTGAGGAAAGAGTTGGGCCTGTCTGAGCAGAAACAATGTTCCCCTTTGCAGGAAGGTGTGCAGGGAGACTGCACTGTGTCCTGGCCCAGTGCGTTCCTTTCCTGCAAGGCATAGGCTTTGCTCCACCATGTAGGTCTAACTGCTCATGCTATTCACTTTTGTTAATGACAGGCTGACCCAGCATCTGGGGTAATCCCTTGACAAGCTTGGATACGGTAATGACAGAGGACTAAACGAGCACCCTAATCTTTGGTTCACTGCAAGGTGCATAGAAGCAGAGCCAAAGAGGCCACTGAGGCTCTGGCAGCTCAGTCATCTAGCCAATTCAACTAAAACCAGTCATTGTTAAAGTGTTTGGTGAATATAAACTGTCTTAACTGTGCAGAGATTTTTAAAGCAAATGTAGTGGGCTCAGGGTTTGAATGCACAACAAGTGGAATATTTTTATAAAAAGTACTTGACTAAATATTTTTGTGTCTGACAATAAATACTTTGAGTATGTCAAAAAAAAAGACAATGCTATTTTTTTTCTGCAAGTGTCTTGCTGAGGGTGAGAAATTTCAGATCTTTCAGATCTTTTTCTTCAAAAGGTTTGAAAGGGTCAGTAAAAAAAACCTGAGCTGTAACGAATCTGTCTTTTCCATGTTAACTGTCAATAGACCAATGCCACATTAGCTTGTCAGAGGATAACTGCGTCTCAGTGTGTCTGCATAGTGGGGGGTGGTTTATCCTTCTGGGGTCATATCTGCGCCATGAAAAGAGGAAATTAAATGTAATAGCTAAAATCATCATAATAGAGTAAGAGAATTAACAGTGGGACATAAACTAATAATAAGGAAATTCACAGGCCAGCTGCCCTCCAAGGCACAATGGGGGCACATTAAGGAAAGTGGTTCAGGAGGCACCCTGTTGGGCATAGATATTGGAAGTCAACTTCAATTGCAAATTTCCTTGTTTGTATTAGGTCAAGTTGAAATTGAACTGTTCTTTGAAAGTTGTTTTTTTTTTTCTCAGTGAATTTCCTTTGTTTTTGATGAAAACTTAAAAGCAAGATTCTGTTCCCTCCCTCATCAAAACGAATAAAAGTAGATTTCATAATCAGTAATTCTACATTTTATTACACAGTAGATTGTGATACTGTAAATATATATTGATTTTTGATCCACTGTGCCTAGATTAATAGAACATATATGTTTAAAAATAATTTTAGTATTTAAATTACTATGTCATCTCACATCTTAGGACTGTTTTACAAGATGATGTGTTTGTCTTCTTTGAAGGTAGAAAATGTAGTACTCCTGTTTAAATTTAGGACAAACCAGGCTTCAGAGAGGTTAATTAATCTGTGCAAAACTGCATAGAAATTCTGAATAGATCACATCACTTTTTCTTTAGGTTCCGGTACTTGTTTCTTTACTGGAGAGGCTGCAACCTATTTTATTTTTTTTTTTTTGTTAAATCTAGCCTAAACTGTCTTTTGTCTATGTGCAAGTTAGACTAATATAAACAATATTGCATGGTTTTAATCTTGATTATATAGGCCAGTACCGGAAGCAGAGATATAAATGTGTAAAGCTACGATAATTTGTTTTTTTTTTATTTTTCAGCCTGGACAGAAAAAGAGCAGAAGAATTTAATCCAATCTGTGAAACACAGACATAAGATTTCACTGACTTGGATTTAGGCCTATTTCTAAAGTAGCTATTGGAAATCTTGGAAAAGGCCTGTTACTGTAGGCTTACCAATATAAAAAATCTTTGGCTACGTCCTCATCATGTTTGGAAAAGCAATTGAACTATCAGAGTCATAATTAAACACAACTGGCAAACCTTTTGATGTTTAGCCATCTCTCACTATGTGTCAAGATATTTTCTGTGGATCTGAGGGTATTCTGGCTCAGGATGATGGTGGAAAAGGAAAGAAGAAGAAAAACTAAGTCTTAGTATCTAGCAGAGAAGATTTAATTCATGTGGATCTTAAGAGAGTTTGTAATATAATCTGCAGCTCCTAAAAATAATTGAGCATTGCTTCATAGATACATCTCTGTGAAAATGTGAAGAGAGATTAATTAAAATGATAATTATTAGTTTGCATTGGCACTTACCTGCTCCATGAGTTCCAATCTTATTTTGTCAATATAGGATCACAATCCTGGCATGTATTTTTTTTCCAGATACAGTTTTGGCAATAACATGTGAAAATTAGGCCCAAATTCTCTGCTGCATTAAAAAAAAGAAATAAAGCAAAATAAAATAATCCAATTGTCAGAATCCGTGTACTGGGAAGACAGACTGCCAGAAGGCAAATAGCAAAGACAACATTAAATATGAGTAGTGACAAAATAATCCCATCCTATTCAATTCCTTTTTCAAGTAGTGTATTTAAACAACAAATAATTTGGAGCATAGGGACTTCTGAATATACGTGCACGTGTGTATACACACTAATACAGTGTGTATTTAGAACAATGTATTTGATTACATTGAGTAAGTATGACATTGTTAAATCCCTCACTAAGTATATTTTGGTTTTGATGTTTTTTCCAGTTCTCAGAAGGTTCCAACAAAAGACTGCCATTCTACCAATAATTTTTTCAGCTTAGTGCCTTTCATTGGAGTTAAGTATGTCCCCATTGTCTTGCCTTCTATGCTACACAAGTTGTCCTGAGATTAAGGAGTAAAAATCATATAAAAGCCGAGTGTTGTCTGTCAATATCTAGATTTTTATATCTTTTACACGACATGACAATACCTCAAAGGACATGAGACCTGAAAACACTCAAGTTTGAGAAATTTGTTCTTGTGTACCTTTATTAAACATGAACCCTCTTCTTTGTTTTATCTTCCCTAGATCATATAAGATGACATGGTTTGCAGTATTGCCTATGCTAATAATGTCAATGTTTTTAAACATCCTCACAATGTAACTAAAATGGCTTCAACAAAATCAGGGTTTTTTTTGTTTGTTTTAAAGAAAAAAAATAATCTTCCCTTGATTTCTTGTTTTTAAGGTTTTAGGATTTACTAGTTCCCACTTTTCTGTATGATAATATTGGCTGAAAATTTAAAAGCTGAGGGAGAAAAAAAAAGAAGAAAACTGAAATTTTCATACAAGTATCTGATTCCTGGCTGTAAGGAAAACAAAGAAACAACTGAATCTGTTTTCTCAGGATTTTCAGTGAAAAATTGAACACAAACCTGGGCTTGACTATGGGAAATACACACTTTTTTTTTGCTGTTGCACTTGAAGTGCTAGACAGTATTTAGTGAGTTGGGCTTTCTTGACTTTCAGGCTTATTGTAAACCTGATTGCAGGCTAGCTAATAGCCTGCAATTAACACAGCTTGTGCTTCTGTGAGGCTATAAAGTTACTCCCAACTGACCATTTAACAATTACATAGTACTACTGCATCATAGAATATTTCTGATGTCTTTGAAGCAGTTTTCAGCTTATTTACAGAACAGAGCACTCTCAAGTTTTCAGTTTAGCTTCTTCTTCCTTCCTTCCCAACTTCCTTTTTACAGGTACCTCTGACGCTTGCAGCCCATTCCCTAAGGATGCCTCTTTTTGATGCTACCTGTTTTTCCCCAGACTGCTCACTGTGGGTGCTTGTTTGTCTGCTGCACGTGAAAACAGAGTGATGATTTTGCCTCTGATCTCTTCCAGATGGTAGTTTCCTCATTCCTGGTTGCTAAGTATTTTTAACATTTGTTGACATTCATTTTCTCTCTCATGGAGGATAGCGCAAGCTTGCTGATGAGGAAGCTGGTTTTGGTGTGACTTGCAGAACCCTCTGGGTTAAATTGCCCATGGGGTAGTCTGAGTTTGGTCATGCTTGCCCATTGCCTGTATCATCTATTTTAGTATAGCAAGACACATAGTCCAGCGGCTTCTTTTGAGCTCCTCCAAAAGCTGAGAGACATTGTGGTGCCATGTGGTAAACAGGGAGGCGTATGTACGCCAGTGTGCAAGGTATCCCTTACCCACACAAAGTTCTGCACCATTTGCAGGACCCACTGTAAAGACGTAACCCTGCTGTTCAGTTCCATGTTTCATCCACTTCTGGATATCCCTCTGTCATGCCGAGAAGGATTTCCCAAACAGGTTTTCCATGCATTTACATATTAAGGGTAAATGTAATGAGCCTGAGGCTTCCAGGAAGCTACAGACTAACTGTGCATGTGTTTCTCAGTAATTTTTACATTATATTTACAGTGTACACACAGGCCATCTGTGCAGCACATGCATAGTGGATTGGCTGGCCTCATTGCAAATGCACTGTAAAGTTGATATGTGCATGTGAAGTGGATATGTCCAGATTTTCTCCACTACTGCTCTGATTAGGTTGCCAGACATCCAGAAATCCTGAACAAATGTCAAAAATCTTTGAATTCTCTCTGGATATATGTTCCAGGCATTAAAAAAAAAAGATGTGTTCAAGGGAACCGAAGCATATGGTAGTCTATCTGGCACAGACCACACTAAATGACTTAGTCACGTCTTGATGACAGAACACAGGAGGACTGGGTCCAGATGCACCTTCTGGCTGCATCCCAGTTTCATACTGGGACAAGACTTGGGTGATTACCAGCCCTTTGTGGATTTCATGGTAAGGAAATCTAGATATATGGGTCAGGGGAGGAACTGCCGTATCATCCAAATAAGTCCTTGATCTGCACAATCAAGGGAAAAGGAATTTGGGGTAAGCTATGGAGGTTCTCAGTGCAGGAGTGAAGATACAGCCTCACTTGTGGTGTCCTGGCAAGGAGTTTATTAGGCTCAGTATTTTCCCATATGTTATGTACATAGTTGTGGAAAAAAGCTAGTGCCTTCAGTGAATGTGGCTTTGATATTTGGAGGATGTTTCTACTTAAAAAACAAAGGGACAGAGTACTCAGTTGCTGTAAGAGATGATGGACTGTTTTTCATTCGGAGAGCACACAGTGAGCAGTTACAAAACAGCAGTTCAGAAAAGGAAACAAAAACATATAGAAAATGCAGTGAATTCGGACATTTGTTCTTACTGCATTTGCTAAAGTGCCTGCAATTCTTGCTTTGAAGCTGGCAAAATAGCAATATATACCGAGGAAAGAAAAAGGTGATCATAAGCTATTTATTTTAAGTAAGTGTGGAGACTGTAAAGTGCATGAAAAACACATGTATATTTCTTTTTAAGATGCATCCATTACTAGGTTGGCAGTTTGAAAGTCAGAGAAGAAGTCACAGACTAGCAACATGGAAGTAAAGGCTTTTTATTTTAGTCTTGACCAAATTAAAGAAAATACAGATGTTATATATGTATATATATTTAATTGTATTCATATCCTAAATCATATTATTGCCTTTAAAACCAGTCTTAGGTAGTCAATAGAGATCAAAATTAATACTTTTTAAAGTAATAACAAAGGAAATAAAATAAGACACAAAACATATTTTCGTGTATTTTTAAGTATAATTCTACTTTTAAATATATCTTTAAATATTTTTTATACAGCTACATAGCTATGTATTTTCCAGAACTATATGATCACTGACCCTGCAAACTGTGTTACACATGCTTAACTTAACACCTGTGAAGAGTTCTACTGAAATCAAGTGTGTGAAGGTAGTCACAGGAGTAACTGTTGGCAAGACCGAAGCCAGATTAATCTAATGTATTGCATATTGCTCTGGAAAAAACTCTTTGGACCGTATCCTACAAGTCTTATGCTGGCGAGTCTCCAGCTGATGTAATATCAGATTCCTGGCTGATTGAGAATTGCATAAAACAGCACTTGCTTTCTTGCTAATCCTCCCAAAGAAAATAAGCAAACCACAGCTTTTTGTCATTATTATTTTTTAATTTCTTGACACAAAATGCATATGAAAGTGTGTGTGATTTGGATAAGGAGGTAAGGGTCTACATTTGGCAAGTTTAATTTACTGTTAGAAGAATTATTTACAATGCACCACTTGGAGTGATTAGGGTTATTGTCAAATACCATTATTATTGAATCTTAATGGAATAAGAATGTTATCTGAATGATTCCCAACAAAAATAACCCAAATCCTATAAGTTTATTGACCTGATAACTGCAGTCACTAACTAAATTCAGTCTTATTGACATTCTCAAGGTTTCAATATGGTTTTTGTCTCGTCTCTTCAGACAATCCTCATCTGAGAAATGGGAGAGTAAAAACTCTTACTTCCTTAAGCCTCATTAATTTTGACTAATATTTCTGCTTAAATATTCAGCAAAATTCTTTTGTTTTAACATTTTGCCTGTACTATTTTTCTTTGAGAAATTTGTTTCTGCTAAATAAGCATTTTTTCAGTCACAGAAAATATTTTTCAAAACATTTTTGTATAATGCTGCACAAAGAGTTCTGATTACTGTTTGACATTACAAAATCTCAGCTCTGTAATTACTTCTATTCTGCAGTTATAGAAGGCATAGAAAAGAAAAAAAGTGAAGTCCTTTATTTAAGTGTTCCTGATACACATAAATGCTTTCCTTAGTATTTAATCTAGTACTACGTTTACAAGCATACTTACAGTAAAATTAAGTTTGATGAATTATTTCCCAATGTGGATAAATTGCTATTATACTTCAGGAACAGAAACAAAAATCATGTGTCATTTGAGCATCAGTTATTATATATGAGACTTGCAACATTAATAAAGGACAAAGAAGCTACAGCAAGACTGATAAAATTAAGCAATTATAAATCATGTAAAAAATCTATTTTTATATAGCAGACAATATTTGATAGGTTGATAAACTTACAAATTCACTTTTACGTTACGGACTTTTAGTTTAGCTACTGTTTGTTTTTGTGGGGGGAGTGGTAAGAGCTTGTTAACCATATTTTTCCATTTCTGGGTATTCCCCTTACCTGCAGAAAAGGTAAAGCAGTAGAACCAGTTCTCACTGAGATACACCCAGTTTGGAGGAGAATGGATGCAGCTTGTTCTGTATGTGGGAAAAAGATTTGGAGACAGTTAGATATGCACTAAAAACTCTGCAGGTGGCATGGGAAGTCAAAATGTTTTGTTTTAAAATAAGAAAATGAACAGAACAAAATTCCGGAACACAGCCCAGACAGCAACTTCCTGTACTGGGAAGATGAAAACCTTTAATTGCAGATGTTTTGTTATGAGAACAAATTCAGAAACAAAATTTCAGGCCTGCAATTCCAGACCCCAAAATGAGAGAAAAAGCATGCTCGCTATCTTGTCAAAGGTGTATGTGTTAGTTCTGATTATAGAATTCAGATAGGTTTATCTGAATGCTCGTTTGTATTTGTGTACCAGAGTATTTCATATTTTAAGAGGTATTTTTGTAAAGCAGTGACTTTTTACAGCTTTTTCTTTCAGCTGACCTGAACTTCATATTCTCTTTTCTAATATTTAGGGTATTTGTCTAGAATCTTACCAGGTGTGCATATGCAACAAGAGCAGGTGAAACTCCAACAAAAGCCTTTTATTCAGGGAAGCTATTTATTACTAGAGTGCTGACAATATACTGCAGTTAGGCTTAAAATGAGGGTTGGACAAATAAGTCACAGCAAACAATTTATTCAACACACATATTACCATTGTTCCTGCTCATGAATTGTCCAGGAACAGCTTGCAAAGCTCTCAAATGTGATGCCTGAGCTGCAAAAATCGTAATTCTACTCTAGTGAGTAACATTACTGATGTATGCAGCAGTGCCATACAACAACCATACAACAAGAACTTAACATTTTGTTATTAGTTATTTTGTTATTATTTATTATTATATTTATTACTATACAGATTAACATAAAATGTGAATGCTTGAGGGGAATATGTCCAAAATACAGTTTTCTCAAACTTAATTTTCCTTTCGTCTCTCTGTCAACGGACAATCCCTGTCCTTTTGAGGAGAGTCCTCAGAATTTCCTCTTGCCCCCCAGATGTCTAGTTCAGATTGTGGTCACACGGTCACACGTGCTCATGTAGATATATTATGTAGACATATACATATGTCAAGAAGATACATCATGTAGATAATTATGTTCCCTCTGCTGGGTCTAAGGGTAGAAAAACAGAAGTAGTTAAAGGAAGTCAGAGGATGAGAAATTAATAAAGGAACTGATTTCCCTTTGGCTAGCTATGTCTCAGGACGTGATGTACAACCTGACCTAAGAACTCAGGCACACTTCTGATCTGGTAATATAGATGCAATACCACAATATAATGTTATTTAATACTTTCATAAGTTTTGTGTATGGGAAAAAGTATTGAAGAAAAAGGATCAACAGATTAGAATTATGATTTGTAAGGTGTTCAGGGGTTTTCAGGCAAGGACTGTTTGTGTTGGACAGTGGAGTGTTTTTTTACAATCTGAAGCACATTCAAGTTTCAGTTACACTTTGCAAGTCATTACTGTATTTGATCTGGCTTTGAAGGTAGACTCTAAGAAGAGTTAAGCCTTACA
Organism: Pterocles orientalis; assembly: GCA_011057875.1. Lineage (NCBI taxonomy): Eukaryota > Metazoa > Chordata > Aves > Pterocliformes > Pteroclidae > Pterocles > Pterocles orientalis. The sequence continues at coordinate 323,687 of WKFP01013486.1, read as the reverse complement.
TACAAAGGACTAAACCCCTGTGTTGAGCATATAGAGCCACTTCCAGGTCATCTTCCATACCTCTCTTCAAGTCTGATTGTACAGACTAAAATCCTATCCTGAAGGCAGACATTTGCAAACTTGCTTTAGAAATTGGATGTGTAATGAGTCCTCTTTAAAACGAAAGATTTACTGCTGATCAAAGCAGTTATATGTGAAGTGGGAAACTCTCCCCTGGGTTTGTAGATTTAAACCACATTTCCTAATTATCCTTATGCATACAACTATGCTCCCTCTTTTGCCATCCTTATCAGTAGATCCATGGATCTTGAGTGTGTTACAGCATAGTGCTTTAGAAGAACATCTGTGTCCAGAAGAGCCTGTAACCTAGCAGGTTGGGGAACTAAAGATGTGGAGCTGAACATTTCCAACTAAAATCTAGTGAAGTATCTGAACAATGGGCTGCTATAGAAAGGATGTTCTGATGACAGTCATGCAGTGCCAGTTTGCCTTATGGGTTGTTTAAAGTGAAATCCTATGAGGCAAACACTAAAACAATAATTGAAAAGAGACTTTTCTGTAGTGTTACTCACTGGTGGGACATTTTACAACTTGGTGTTTTCCAGACTATAGAACATACCAGCAATTAGCAAAAAAGTAGTAATTGAAAATAAATTCAGAGTAAGACAAAAGCTTAGTTTTCTCAGAACTGTAATGTTTTCATTTTCAGGTATCAATACAGAAGACTTTGGGTGTTGTTTAATGGTTTGCAATACAGAAGGGGTTAGAGTACTTGGGTTAGGTAGCACTTTAATATTTAAATGAAGCTAAAACTCACACTGAAGGAGAACTCTGATATGATACAATGGAAAATGGTACGTTTGTACCATCAGCCAACTCTCTACTTGTTACTCTAATCACTACAAAATGGTGCCATGGAAGATTTTATTTCCAAAGAGGAAAGATTGTAACTTATTATGTCATGTGCTTTTTTTTCACTTTCTAGGGGTGTATTAACATGTCTTATGGAAACAAAACAGTATATTGTACTTTGAGATGAAAAAACAGAACACTTGTGTTATGATTAGCTTAGAAAGCAATCCCTCAGACCCCAGTGGAATGGTGAAATGCTGGAAAGAGGCTACTGATTACTCATAAATATAAAATACTATTTTACCCACAATCACGATGTTCGTAAGTATCCAACTTATGTATATTATTCCAGGTTTGCATATTATCAGTAATAAAAAAATAGCTTAAATGCAGCATGCAACCAATTGAGGAACATATTTTTGTCTTTCCCTTCAAAAAATAAATTTGTTTGGCTGATGGATCTAATGTTTCTATAGGAAAAATATGGATATCACCTTATGTTTAGTTATATTCCTAGACTCAGCTGAAAAAATCCTTTCCTCATCTTATACAGGGAGTTCTCCTTTTTTAATAGTCAAAATATGTATTCATTTACTTTCATAGTATTTAAAATATATGTAGCTCTGAAGCCTACTAGGACTATTTGTTTGTATCAAGAAATTCACAGACATGTTAAAAAAGAAACACATTAAACAATAAAAGTGAAAACATTCCTGATAAAACTTGGCACCATGTCTGAACTCACTGCTGTATTATATTTTTTTCTTTAGTAAACATCACAGCTAGAGGACCCAGTGTCATTTTTAACAAACAGGTCCTAGTATTTGTTTATTTCTCTAGAAGACACATTAAAGGACTAATTTTTCCAGTGTGAAAACTATTACTTATTTCTTTATAATACACCAGAAGATTGTAAAAAATGAATACAAGCTGGATGAAGTTAACTTACACGTTTAATTATCCCTTTAAATAATCTACACCCTTATTGAAGTTTATGAGACTGAGAAGAAAAGTGTTTTCTCTGAAGGTTAGCATCGGGTCAGGTCAGTAACTTGAGCTGTGTAGTCATCAACTAGTTTGACCTGACTGGTGAGAATTTTCTTTGCTGTGGGAAAGCGTAATCAAAAATCCAGATGTATGCAACCAATGATAGCATGAAGGCCAGTTATAGTGTAATGGGAAGCGGGCAATTAATCTGTATTCAGGTAAGACAATTAGGGCAGGCTGACAGGGTTTGGGCCTAGGAAGAGAAGTAAGGGCAATGGAGGTTTTTGAGAAAAAGAAGTGTAAGGCTTCTGAGGAAGGAACCTCTGCAGCTGCAAAAATTTGCTAACATTTGGATGAGGAACTTAACAATATGTTCTAAGGTAAGCATAGAGAAAAAGTCACACCTACTTGTTGTTGAAAAGTGGGGATCCCCACTGCGATACTTTCACATCCCAACAAAGGTGACATCTTCAAGAGACCAGTATTACACAGTCCCTCTCAAATTGAACTACACTAACATGTGTCAGGTTATACTCCATAATATTTGAAGCTTCTTAATGAAGCAGGGTGATACATTTTGGGTTGCTGCTGTTAATATTTGAAAGCTATTTTCTCAGCTGCAACATATTTCTTGGTATAGGAGCCACATTAATGGTTTAAAAACTTTTGAGGAATGTTCCCTGGGCATCAGCAGTCAAATGCCTGCATTTGTCAGAGGAGTTTCCAACATGCGTCTGATCCCTGACAGCAAGCACGATCCCACGCAGTTCCTGAACATTTTTGGTATATCTATAGTAAAGGTAAAAACAAACCCAAACCAAACCAAACCAAACCAAACCAAACCAAACCAAACCAAAACAAAACAAAACCAACAACAACAAAGAAATGTCCCAAGTATGTTTAGTCAACTGCAATAAAGACATGGAAAATTAGTGTTGAAGGAATAAAGGACTGGTCTACCAAATGAGGGACTCTGGGACAATGTACATGATTTAAGCTGAAATGGTGATCCAAAAAACCAACAAAAGAACTGCTGTCAAATAGGACACCCATCTGGGCTCTAAGCATCTTTCATGGTTACTTGAAAGCTTCCCATTGCTTAGGAATACCAGTCCCTGTTGTGGAGACTTCTTATTTTTGTTTTTGTATTAAATTTAGTACTACTTAATAGCAGATATCTAGACTCATCTGGGACCTTGGCTAAGAGACCTTTGGTTTTCTTTGCTCGCTTACAGCTAAGTGAGGGAGCAACCCTTCTAACTTAATCTACTGACCTCCTGATGCTTGTTCTTTTGTTGATCCCACGAATTTTATTCCTTTTGGCTTTGCAGCAGTACAATTTCAGAAGGAAGAATAGGGATATCAAGACTGTCTTGGTGAATATAACCTGGGAGTTCGAGCAGAGAGAGAGATGTTTGAGTTTGAAACCTCTGAAATGGTAAAGAGGAGTACTCTTTTCTAGAGTACTGTTATAGCCAGTAAAAAATTATATAAAAGTTGTAATGTTGAGAAAATAAATTACCTCTACTCAGTTGGGAAAACAAAAAAATCCCCCCGTCCCCCCCCGCAAAAGAAATACTTTCAGTCTCTGGAGCCTGTCCCAAGTCTTCTGTTTTTTTCAGAACTGGAACTTTGGTACTCTGTGTATTTCTTTCACATACCTTTGTACTAGTTCTTCTTGCAAAAGAACACTGGGGTCTCATAAGGTATTGAGTTGTGATTAATGTGCTCGTCAACTCCAGGCAGCAATTTAGATGGTAATGCTTCTGCAAGAATTAATCCTATTTTAATTTAAAATGGCTCAAAACTCATGTTTCTGTATCTAAATATCCCTGAAATACATGTATGCATGTCCTGTCCTTCTGTGGGCCTGTATGAGGGATGAGTTTCAGAATGGGATTATTTTCCCTCTTTATAATATGAATGGTTTTCTAGAAGTGTGTCCCTGACATGCAAGTGACAAAATATGGTTGATATATCCCCAGGGAACAGGAGAACACCATGTGGAGAAATCCAGCTAAGGTCCAGGTTCAGTATAGCAGAGCCCCTCACTAAAGCTAGATAGCTGTGTGCACATCAAACCAAAGCGAACCCAGCACTATTTCACTGCTAATTCTGTGCACCCTAGCATGGTCCTGCTCATACAAGCCTTCACCACCAGACTGCCTATATATCCTGGGTTGTTGCTCTTTAAAATGGTTAATTTTGCAGTGTACCTGAGGAAGTCAGGGAGTCAGGTGTTACTGAAATACTGGCTTACAGGTCCCAGTTTTGCAAAAAGGTGCATTATCACAAAGAACACTAGCACATACAATTTAGGGTGCCAAAATACCTGCCTGTATCTGCTAGGCACTGAGGTGGAACTCAGAGTGAAGCGCTGCTTGATGTCAATGCTCCCAACATTCATAAGGGGATCTCAGCGGTCTCAGTGGGGTTATGTGTGGTTTGAGCCATAACCTTTAAGTCATAACCTTTGGCATTAACCTAAGGCAAACATGTCTAAAACTTTATACCCTGTAGGGCTCGGGCATTTCAAGCCCTACACTCCTTTCTAGCATGGTAGACAACTCCAGTCACGCTTTCCAAGGAGCAATTAGGGCTCCCTCACCTCTTAAAATATATTTGGTGGTAGTGCTGCCACCAAATGTACGTTTTAGTCAGTGCAGGGGTTACTATGAGCTTTGCAAGCTGTGCAAGAGCAGTCCCATGCTGAACATTGGTACATCTCCAGTTAACTAATACAACAATTACAAGAAGTAATGAGGCAAATGCAACACAGCTTTTATGACAGCTTCATGACAATCCCAGACCCACCAGGGGAGAAACAGAATGATCAGGGTCTCTTGTCTCCCACCTGTGAATTATTTTGAGGGAGAACTGTGCTGTCTCTTTTGCCTGTACAAGAAAGACCAAACAAATCATCCAGATGACATTATACTCTGCATCTGATGCTGACCAAAAGTGAATACTTAGGGGAAAGTGCAAGAATAAATCAAACAGTGTTATCTTCTGCCTAGCATCTGACCATTTGTGGCTCAGGGACTTACTGATCCAGAGGTGATTCTTATACATCAATATTTTGTAGCTCTGAGATTCAAGGAAATTTCCATTTAATCCTCATACAATCAAAGAGAATGATCATTATGTATTAGTGGTGTGGTCATCCAGAGGTCTGTAGCTGAGTGCTCTCATTACCAGTGTAGGTTTAAATACATCCCTGGACAGCCAGCAAGAAGGACACACTCTCAACCTTTCTTGTTGATTTTTTTCTATCCGGGAACAATAGTATCCTACAACAGTGGAAGAAGGAGAATAAGAGAAAAGTAATATCAGTCTGCTGCTTAACAGATTCTGGTGACTGCTTTATTAATTGTTTCCTTCTTTCATCCAAAGGCTGTTTGATGTAAAATGGACATACAATACAGAGAGTCTTAAATCGTAGGCTCCTCAGACCTTGGTTTAAAAAAAAAAAGCCTCAGAAAGTAGAAGCGTTTTGCAATGCTAGTTCCTACAGTTCTATATTGGATTTGTTCTGAGAATCTCTCATTTAGATTGACAGCTTACAGGAAATTTAGGAAGAACAACACCTACTACCTGGATCTTGATCAGCCTGTGACAGAAGCTATAGGCTGACTCAAAAGGGTAGAAACAAGACTGGAGATATCTGGGAAATTCTAAAATCAAACCATGCAGTGCTTTGCAGTTTATCTCTGGAAACACTTCAGCTCACAAGAGGCAGTCCAGAAAAGAATAAGGGTGGGAAACTAATAACAATTTGCAAGTGTCCTCTCTTAGGTAACTGAGTCTATTTATTCTGGTAAAGCTTGAATCTCCTGACCCAAAACTCAGAGCACGACACAAAATAAGGTGTGTTAAGGTGAATGGCAGAATAACGCTTAGGGATGCCAAAATTTTAGATCTAATCAAATATGAGAAATCATCAGTTTCAAATTTTAGCTAATTAAAGAGTAATATTTTTCCTCTATTCATCATTTACATTCGGCCCCCAAATGTAGAGTCCTTAACTCAGTTTCCTCTGAACTTTACTGAAATCTTTACTGAGGCGTAAAAAAGACCAGGTCCTGGAACACAGTGTGAGCCCCTGGCCTTCTGGATACTGCCTGCAGTATTCCTGATGCTTTTATCAGGGTCCTGATTTTTGCCTTTGGTACAGATATGTTAGCATTTGATGATTCCTCTACTTCTGTTCTTGTTTAGTATAGACTTATTTATTTTCATTTCCATCCCAGCATACTCTGAGTAGCTTTCTGCCTTTCTGTTCAAATGCCAATTTTAGATAGATATTTATGTAGAAAAAAACATCAATGACACATGGAGAATATTTGGGGTATTGGCACAAATATTTGTCCTCAAAAGGTTTGGTATGCCCTTGATTATGTTTCAAATATCACACTGTTTTGAGAAAGCCATCTGAGGCTCACAGACAGAACACTTTCAGACTGAAAACACTGTGTATTTTCAACGAAATAGATTTCTCTCCTCTATTCTCCTAATAAATCCCCTGTTTTCAAAAGGCCTTTTTAAAAGGATTCTTTGTGTCCGAATCTGACTTTCTCTACATGTCAAATAAATTGGGCATTTTTTCTGAAATGCCTGGATTGTGTGCCCTGACATGCTTATAAACTAAATGCAGGAACAGAAGAACCCCACTGCAGAAATAATTACTTCAGGCACAATGTCCACAACTTATTTCCACTGTTTAAGCTCAGACACATTGTTCTTATTTCCACTCCTCACAAGACATTTGTTCTTTTCACTGTTCCATACTTTGAGTGGATGAGGTTCATCTGGTGTGTTGATGTTATAAAATATGGAATTCTTGTATTAATGGTTATAAAATCATATGGGAATACTTTACACCATGTCTTTGTCATGATGCAGTATTAACTGGTATCATATAGAATGAGTTAACATGATATTAAATTACTCCTTTTTATGTCATTCACATTTTTTCTCTCTAAAGACTTTTTGTATTATGCTATATTTATGAAGTGAGCAAATGTGACACTGAAAAAAAAATCTGCTAAAGCAGTTTTGACCTTCATTTAGCAATATTTAAATCAACATATTAAGAATAAGACTCCTGAAAAACCACTCCTCTATAACTGATATTTAAAAATATTATAATATATTGTTGGTACAAGTGTCCAACCACAAAACAACCACTAAATCAATTCATATTGTTAAAGCCTGTTTTTGCAGTAACGAAGGCATGCAAGATAGCGGCAGTCATCTTTTCCTTTATTGTAGAAAGGATGGGGGAAGTTCGACCTCGTTCTCAAATCCAGGTCAGAATAACACTTGAGTTGAAGTCTGTATCCATATCTTAAAGGTCTTAAAAGCCTGAGTAAATGAGAAAGGACATTTTTTTTTTCTGAGCTGTAGCAGCTGCCAAAGAGGTATCAAATAGCAGACCAGTAGGACAAAAATCAGATGCTTTGTGTGCTATTCCAACAAGTTAAGAATGATTATGTACACACTGTAATGATTGTATATTCTAGATTAAAAGCAGCAACACAACTTAATAGTGTAGATAGGACTTAGGTAGAACACAAGACCATTTCAAAATTCTAATCTTGACAATCTATTTTAAAGTAAGAGGTATAAAATGTGTGAACTTTCACTGGGGAAAACTCCAGAAGTCCAGATCATTCCTTCCAGTTAATGCCTTGCTGCTCCATAGAACTGGGCTCCTTTTCATTCACACTCTCTCTGTATTTTAAGCCTAAGTAATCTTACCTAATTTTAGGCCTAATAATAGCTGAAAATGCAGCCTGTAGTCACTCTGGAGGAATTAAGGGTGAGTTAGATTTTTGCTAGCAGCTCTGTAATTTGTATAAATGTACATATACCGTAGTTGCAATGAGTAAGTACTAGTGCTAATAACATGTGTGGAAAACCTCACTCTGTGGATTGGTGCCACAGAAATTTCTTGTTTTCTTGTTTGTACTACACTTTATTAGTCTGCTGCAGTCTTCTTCCTTTCAAAATCTCAAGATAACAGCCTGCAGATGAAGTGGGTTTTCATGTAATGATAGGTATAAAATACACAGCAGGAGGCATTCTTAAATGTCCATGTAGCTTATTTGACATATGTTCAATGCCTTGATTCAACAGGTTGTGTCCGCTGTGTATTTGGAGGTGCCAGTATCATTGCTAATGATCCATTTGTCACAAATTGACTGGCCACAGCCATCACCTAGAAGAATCTTATCCAAGGTACTTGGTCTTACCGAATCTCCATCTGCCAAGGTCACTTTCACCTTCCAGCAGCCCTAATCTTCCATCTGCCTAAGTCATTGTTGCCAGCACTGTCACCATTGACATTAGCATTGCTGTGGGTTGTGCCTGTGATCTTACTTTTTACTTTTTTTAAATAGTTTCAGCTTTCCTAGAACTCAACTTTTGTCATTGATCCTTCTCTGATGTCAAGAAATCTAACATCAGAAAATCTGAAGTATCATGTGTTGGTATTCCAGTTTCATATATTTATTTACCCAAGAGTAGCCTTGGTCAAGACATCTTAACAAAACATCAAGAAAATAGGGAGGGGAGGAGGAAGACATCTGTGTATTTCTGCCTCAGGCTTGAAAGGTTCTTTGGAGAATTCAGTGGTCTTTGTGTTTCTGTAGTGTAAAAATGTAATTGTGAGAGAAATGGGAAAAGGATAGGACACAATTTAATTCTGCCCTGGATTTCATTTAAATTTGATGTGGTTCTGGCTGCTGTTATAATGCCATAGGTGAACTATAGCTCACTGTCTACTGTTGTATGCATACCATATCCTATCATGATTGGTATAACTGATTCTGGCTTTTCTAGGAATCCTCTCTCTAAGGAGAGAGGATTCTCTCTCTGAAGTCGAAGCAGGATTATTTCTGACAGAGGAGGATAAAGCCTAAAGGCTTGCTTCTCTGTCACTAATGAGTTGAGAAAAGTAATTTATCCCGTGTTTGTCCCATTCTCCTTATTTGGAGCATTCACATAAAATATTTCTTATCCACTGAGCTTCTTGCATGAAAGTAACTTTACAAATTAAAGCAAGAAGTATTTGAAAATGGTTGCTGAAAATCTTTCTTTATTGAACAGGAACTTCTTTCCTTAAGTGGATAACATCTCTATGACATTGCAAGGCAAATTATGGGGTCTTTACTCAGTGGTTACAGAAGCTTTACAGAGGAACCTCCCTCCAGCTCCTGTGGAACTTGTAGTTTAAACCTAACCAAGGGACCCAGGAAGTGGTCAAAATAATCAAAGATTACCACATGGAGCCTTTTACTAGGAAGCCAGAGGAATGTAGCTTTAGCATATTAGCATTCCTTGGCAGGCTAATGTTCCCTCCTTAATGTGCTGAAGGAAGACATCATGCACAGCTTTTCCTCCTCACTGCAGCTGTATCTAACACACTAAACAATCTGCTTTTCTAGAAGTTTTCCTTTTGGTTTACTCTGGCTGTTTATTTTTAAAAAAATCCTACTTCTCCCTCCCAGTTCCCGTGTGTCTTTCTCACTGTGTGCTGCTCCCATTAACACACCTTTTTCTCTGAGGCTCTAGCATATGATACCAGCTTGTATGTTAGTAGACCAGATAGGTGGGTGAGTGAATGAGGAAAGCAAAGACTTCTGTGTGGCTAAGCTTGGTCTTTTTGGAATACTTTAAGTTCAGGACATTTTGAATATTCTCTTTTATTCAATGAAAAAGTGATGTTTGTTTCTTTGGGTTGTTTTATAATAAACAAAAGCTGACATTTACTGTGTGGTTCTGTTGATTAGAATTGTTGGCATATTGCTCCTAACAAACTCCTTCTGCCCCTTCAGTTCTGTTAGGCTGACTGCTGGACTTCACACAGCTAATGCTTTCAGATGTATTTTTCTCCTTCTCTGATTCTGGCAGAAATGACAGGATCATCTCGATCTACAGTGTGAGATTCTAATCTGCGGAGGTTCATTCAAGGCTCATTTAGCCCCAAATATACCACCTTTAGTCAGTATTTAATAAACTTTTTAAACAATTCAGAGAGTCCAAAAGTAGATAGGATTAGGTGATTGCTATTAGATAGGATTATGTTGTCTTTTAAGTCACTCAAAACTCAGTTTAATTTCACTTACCTTCTTCCTCACTTCTACAAATGAGACACATTGTTGTAAGCCTGTTCACCTGCTATTTTTTTCTTTTTATTTTTAATGAAGGATTGTAACGTGGTCTTTCAGAATAAAGAACATCAATTGTTACTGAACTGGCAGTGTGCTTACCACCTTACAAAGTCAAGAGAATGTAGTGATTTAGTGTCACTCAACATATACAAAAGAATAGCCTCTAGTTTCCAAAGCAAACCACTTTGATAAACCAGTCACTTTTCTTCCCAAGTATTCTTTCTTACTTTGTCTTCACACCAAGTTCTCAAAAGGGGTGAATATGTATTAACATATGGTATTATGAGATAATAATTCTAAGCAAATTTTGTGATTTGAAGCTGGATGTCTTTCCAACAATCAGAATTCTTACTAGATCTGCCTTGGGCGTGCAGTAACTAGAAAAAATCTAGATAATCATTATACATGCTTGAAAAATCAGTGCTTGCAAATTTTGCAAAGACAAGTTTTAAAGAGAAGTATGCACTTACACGTGCTTTAACATACGTCTACTACCCAGAATGAATCTAAAAGGATACTTAAAATCAGAATTATGCTTTTAGCATTGCTTGATTTGAGAAAAACTAGGAGTCATCAAGCTAGTTAAAGATATATTTAGAAGTATATACTACTTCTTTTTCTTGAAAAATTGTTCCACAAGATATGTTTAAGAGACACTCCATTCCAGGTTCTTCCTGACTGTGTTTTTCTCTATGGTTAGATGACATAAATAAAGCTTATCATAGGTACTGACAGATTACATTTGCAGTTATTTGTTTAGGAAAAATTCTAAGGGTAGTAAGATGCTTTGTCATACCTTGAAAAGGCATCATGTAAATTGAAAAGTATTTGAACCTACCCAGCATCAAATGATTCGGATGCTGTTAACAGAATGAAGCTATTCTTAATCCATGTTCAACCTAATGTCAGCTCTTTCAGCAATTTATTGCTGGTATTTGCACATTCCCAAAGTCTTATCTTACAATCTCTTTTGACTTAAAAATGTTTCATAGTTATGTAATGTTGCCTTTTTTTTAATTTTTTTTTAAACTGGTGTACTGTAGCATGACATAACCTCAGACCCTGCTCCCACAGTGCAACCTCTGTGGGTTCATGGGGCCATGAATGTATGGCCAGTCATGGGATTTGATCCTAAAGGCTTTTTTTTCCAGCTGATTTCATGACTGTGACCTACCTCCATTTAAAAGAAAGGTATTTGACATGCCTCCCTATTCTGTAGCTTTACCTGACATTTTGAATAAGTAATTTCCATCCCATGGCTTTTGTTCCCATATGGTATTGTAAAACAATTGTAAGAAAACAGATGTTTGAGATTTCAAACAGCAATTAACTGCCATACTTTACTGACATATATTTCTCATTGTGATACTGAGAGGTTACTTTTGCTGTTGGCAGCTTCAGAATATTGGTATAATGAAAGTAGCAAAACATCAATCAGTGAAAGGTATGAAAGAAGTGCAGGAAAAAAAAAGAGAACGGAATTAAATCTGTCGAGACTGAATTTAAGAGAAATACGTTAATTGACTTAAATGGAAAGAGGTTTCATCAATTTTGTTTTTAGTTTATATGTCATCAAAGAAGTTTAGTTTGGACTGATGGTTAAGATAGTTTCTAGATGGCTGGGGGCATGTGGGTCTCCTGTGTGTAACTTACATGTGCTCACACAGACCTCACTCACTGATCTGTGGCCAGGAGGTGTGGCAGGAGGTGTGGCATTGCCTTCGAAGCAGCCCCAACAAAAGGGATATTCCTGGCTGCCTCCTAATACTCTTGCCTGCTCTCTGTCCCATGAGGCTGCAGCATATTTGTATTCTTCTCATACGGCAAAGCGTAAGAGGTAGGGTTCAGACCATCGCCTAATTTTCCATGCCTGTAGATGTCTACATCCTGGGTTAATCATCTAGGCTTCTTTTAATTAAATGTAGAGTAATAAGTCCTTCTACAGCACAAATCATCTCATCCTTGCATACATCTCTAAACAGGTCAAATGATCAGTACATTAGAGACTTCTGTTTTTCTCCACTCTGAAAGGTATCAAGAGAAACGCAAGAATCTGCACTGTAGATCTGTGCAGCTTGAATGCTACAAACCCCTAAGACTTTTGCACTATGGAAATTGAATTATCGATAGGCTCAAGGTCACACATTTACAAACAACTGTGGACATAGCCAAAATATTTTAGGTGATTTAGATTTTTTAAAAGTACAGTTCCTTGATGAGGAGCATAGGATCCACATAAACCCATAGCACGACAAACGAATCCAAATAGAAAGTATGGAAACTGAGATTAGTATACAATTTACAGGCAGAATGAAGTGTGATTAACTTGGATTTATGTACTCATTTGAATGGGTTGTGGGCTGAACTTTTTGTTACCTGATTTAGCTTCAGTTTAAAAGCTCTTGCCTTATGGTAGTCTTTTAGATGGAAAAGAGAGACCAGAGAAAATAAGTTACTTAGCCTTTCAGAAATAGTTTTAGGTGAGAAAGCAGTTTTAACTTTGGGACATTCTGAAATGCGGTTCCACCAAACAATGCAGGGTGTATGCTTTTCTGTTATTTTTTTTCCGCAGTCTGCCTCCATTTGTTTGTCATGGCATGCTTCTCAGCAGGGCTTTTCCACCTTATCTCTTCACTGGCAATTTTGCTTTCTTTCTCTCCACCTTCGTTCCCACACACACGTTAGTATCTCAGTTGTATCTTGATGTGAGCACAGGAAAAAGATACAGCTTTCCTCCCAGCATCTCAGCAGAGCTGTCAGTGACTGCTGAGTGGAAGCAATACATAGCTGCAGAGGCTTCCAAAATCTAGCCACTGTTTTTTAAGAAGCTGTTTTTTGGAGAAGCAGAATATGTTCAATGTGACATTTATCAGGACCGGCTTTTAGTTCTGGAAAATAAATACTTGAGAATTTTTAACATCTATAACTGAAGGAAAAGATCCTAGTTTTACAGCCCAGCAATGTACCCTTCTCTCAGGTGGATCATGCCCCAACTTGATATTATGTTACTGTAAGAGTAACTAGCATGGGCTAATTTTTTTTTTTTTTTTCTGAAATCAGCATATTATGAACAGTCATAAAGAGAGAAGGTTTTAGGGGAAAGATAATATCTTTTTCATTATTATTATTTTTTAACTGATAATGTTGGAAAACATGGAAAAGCTTTGGGCACAAAAAAACCTTCCTCAGTAGGACCCCCATGACTGCCTTAACACTGTTACCACACAGTCACGCTCCTCCAAAAATATGAATTTAAATTCCTAAAATTAATAAACCCATTGAATTATTTGTAACAATATGCATAATATTAGCTAGATACGCAGCTGTAATCATGTAAGTGGACAGATTGCATGTTCCAGTTAATTGCAATTGGTTTTGAGCATGCATATTTCAAAAAGCAAACATTACTTGTACATTTCAAGATTTTTCTGCTAATGAAGCAATAACATTTTAGCAAGACTGGATAATTATTTTTTAGTATAGAAATACACAGCAGCATCATTTGAACTGCAGAATAATTTTCTCTGTTCTACTTGAACCATTTCTTCATTTGCTCCACTAGAAAGAAATATTACAATTACCTATTAATGATGCTAATATTATAGGAGGGAAAGTGTCATTTCAGCCCACCTAGAGAATTACCTGCCTTATTCTACCTACTTCTACTATCTACTTAAAGGGTTCTAAACTCCCAAAGCCCAAAACCACTCTGCCAGTAGTACAGTATGCAAAAAAATTAAAACATATTTTCAGTATAATACTTTGGAAACTCCTTAATATTTTCCCGTGTGTCATGTGGGAAATAAATAACTGAGAATTTCAGGGGTGTTTAATTGGTTATTAGAAACCATGCAAGCAAAGAGAAAAATGGTCACTGGAAAACAAAGTAAATTTTACTCTTGTGATAAACAGTTGTGGCAATCTCTGTGCAAGTTCCCTACTTCATCAGCTGGAAAACCTCCATAGCTTTTTTTGTTGCTTCTGTTGTTTACAATAGCTAATAACTACCAAGGCAAGCATTCAAAAAGGTGGAAATCTCTTGTCATAGACTGGATTCCTGATGTAGCATATGTGCAGTCACGGCTGATACTGACACCTAAGTTATTTTCTACATGCAGAAATCTACTAGAGCAGGTAAGAAAAAGTTGCAATTTTACCTGCTGAACTACCTGTAAACTTTGCTGATGTGACAGAGAAACCTGGGAAAATTAAGGTCTCCTTTCTTTCACATGCTGTAGTGTATATCTTGTAGACAGTGGTCTATATGAGAAATGTTTAAGTAAACCATCTATATTTTTTGTCCAGTTATAAACAACTAGTCCAGATAGCTACTTCAGTGTAGTTCATGTAGTTGGTGTCCAATGTTTGATGGAATTAATGCTTTCATCCTCGCAGTATTATTTTCAAGTTTACGTCAGGGAGAAGAAGTATCAGCTGCTGCAGCTCCTATAGCTCCAGTCAAGAGGTTTCTGAGTTTCACAGAGCTTTACACTTCCTATCCGTCAGTGGAGAAATTCTGGAAGCAGCAGGTAGGAAGAAATGTACTGGCAGCTTGTAGGAGTGGGACATGAGTATGTGATGAAGGGGTGTGCCAGCAGTGTAACGGGAGAAAATTTGAAAAGTGGGAGTCCTTGTGAAAAGAAAGAGGTGAACAAAATCTAGAGCAAGAAAATATGTGCTCAATTTAGAATGGTAGATGAAAAGATATGGGGTGAAAGCGTAATAAGAGGTATTATGGAGACATGAGTCATTGTAGGAAGACAGGAACTGAACAGGAAGACTTAAAGAAAGGAGTTGGAGGGAAATTTTTAAAAAGGAGGAAAATTAAGCTAGCATGTGGACTAGCTTTCGTGTGAGAAATGAGTGAATAAACTAGTACTTATCAAGTCCAGGAAAAAGGTGACTTAGGGGAAATATGAAAGAATTCTACGATATCACAAATGTTAAGGAGAAGGTAGATTAAATTAATTCTTTCCCTCTTCCAAAAAAGTAGAATTAAGTGTTGATGAAATTAATAGTACTTGGACTCAAAAAGAAGAAAAAATTAGAGACTTGTGAAATTTGTTGTCAGTGTCCTTGAAAGAAAAAGTTTATACAGACTTGAGATTAAACAAGTCTCTGGAAGATAACGCCATTTAAAGTTACTAATTATATAGAAACCAGAGGCAGTTCAGCAAACCTAGTGAACTGAAAACATTCGGAGGCTGAGAGAATTCTAGAAGTATTGTGTACGCTTGGTTTGTTCATATTAGCTTAAGGCCAAGCATACTGAGTTAGATGATCCTTGGCCTGACATAGCAGGGCTGCATTTATTTTCTAAGTAGGGAAGAGAAAGAATGAAAAGGAGAGTGCTACTACAATTCAGGAAATATTATGGAGGCAATATTTAGGAAATATCTTTTTTAGGAACATATATTTAAGAAATATGTGCTTAGGAATAATTATTTTAAAGCAAGTCTTGCTAAGTGCATCTGTCTACAGAAAGAATTTCCAAATCTTTCTAGTCAGTTTCTAACTAATGCCATGATCTGTTTGAGATGCTTTGTTTTGATTACTATATAAAAACCAAACCGGCCCCCGCCCCCCAAACCCTTCTCTTAATAATATTCAATTTCATTTAACCTATCTGGAAGAGATTTATCTGAAGCCTGTATTGATGTCAGGGAAATTAGGCTTGTGCCAGTTAACTCAAGAGACTGCTGTACAATGGCTTATCTCAGACAAAGCCTTCCAAAACCGCCATGTCATAAAAAGGCCAAAGGCCATGCAGCTCTTTTGTATGGCCTTCCATCAAACCATGTTTATGGACACCCAAAAGCTGGGCTCCTGAGGAAATCAGTAGGGGTCTTAGCACTGTGTGTCGCGCCTGTCAGTGCAATGAGAGACGCATCAAACATCTGCTTCCTTTCATTTATTGGCACTGATAGGTGCATTTTAAATGAATTTGTACTCAGGAAAAGAGATGAATAGCTTAAGAAGTGTGATATGCACACAATAGAAGTACCGTGCTCAGGTAGCCATGCAAATAGCTGTACAGGAAGCAGCTTAATCTTCCGTACTAATGCCTGAAAGGATGGTAACATCCATCAAATAAAGTATAATTGTCTTTCTCTAATATAAGTGACTGTTACAATTATCTTAGTAAAATGGATTCAGAAATATCTGAAATCTGCCAGATTAATAAACAAACAAACTCAGCATAGTGGCCAGCCAAGAGGTCAGATCAGGTTGCCCTGAGGTTAATTGGAGTTTTTCTGCTGAATTAAATTAGGTAAGTGTTCAGCAGAAAATGCTTGAACTTTCCTGAATGACTTCCTTTCAGCGAAGTGAAGGTGAACATAAACAAGCTTTGATTTCATGTTATGTCCAAGGCCCATTTTTTTCTCGTGGTTTTAATCCATAAACTAAACCTCTTCTGCTTTTCTTATCTATATAACTATTCTTATCCACCATCTATCAGTGATATACTTTAAACTCCCAGTGTTGAAAAGAAACTGGACTTTCATACTGGTTTTTATTCCATGGTGTTGCTAATTGTTGTGCAGACAGCAAGCATAAAATGGCAGCCCACAGGCTCTGTCTTGCAAACTGCAGTAGAAAGACTGCACTATTTTATCAATAAGTTCTCTCTTGCTGATTATCTCTGACTTCCTCTGCCTCTTTGGAGAGTGAATAGGTTGGCATTGTTAAAAATTTCATCATTCATTAGGTAGGGTAGAAACATAGGAAAAGAACTGGAGTGTTGGAAATTAATATCAGTGTTAATTAAACTTTGTTTTGTTGTCCATGTATTCTCTCTTTTTCCAATTTGAATCTCATTCCAGCAATATCTAGGTATACCTATCCTAGATGTAATTCACAGTATTGGACAAAATGATGGGTCATACTGGAACTGTTATTTAACTTTTAGTACCTTGTAGTTACACATGAGCATGTGTGTGTGTGTGTGCACATGCATGCGCACAGGAAAAGAAGGAAGGGAGAAAAAGAGGAAAGGAAGAAGGAAGGAAAGAGAGCAAACCAGTAGTACATTCTTTAAAATCTTGTTCCTAAACCAGTATTTAACCATGTCAATAAAAATGATACAAATTCTAAAAATGAAGCCAATGGGGAATTGCAGGTACTTAACACTTCAGGTAACTGGTCTTAAATTTAGAAGCCTAACCGTTAGCAATCAAATCTGAAAGTTTTTATAAGCTCTAGTCATGAAAATAGCATCTGTTTTTTCATCATGGTAGCCTTCATTCCATTCATATGTATTTCTATATAACAAAGAAAAAGAGCTCAAGATCTTAAACAAGAAAAGGCAGTGTGGTTAGAAATTGAAATATAAAGTGTCACTGTTAGCATAAGTTTTATTTTTGGTATTGATTATATCAAACTGTGCCTTAAATGTAAATTTTTGAGGGTTTTTTCATGATGTTGCTGGTTTTAATTTACATTTTCTGGAAAATATTCTCATTTGCTATCAAAATTAATGGAAGGCACAGATAAAAGAACTAGTAGGTCAGGCAAGAAGTACGTTACGAGAAACCAGAAAGAAGCCAGTTGTGTTTTCTTAGTGATTTACTGATTTCTTTTCATTTTAACTCATGACAGTTTTTTACTTACTGATAAATACATCTCAAAAAGCTCAGAGGTTCAGTTAAACACCCCAAAATTCAGATGCTCATTCAAATTTTATTTGATTTCCTTTCATCTAGACCTGAGCCAATCGGAAGTTTCCTTGTTATTCTCTCTGTTCAGAAATGACATTTTATTAGAAACATAACTTTTCATGGAAACTGCTTTGCTAAAAACAAACAAAAATCCCCTATTGTTAAGAAATCTTTCATTCCCCTTTAAGCGGAGGAGAATTTAAGGCTTTTTTCCCCTTGAAATAGCTCATCCAGGTTCATTCTGTTTTGTAATTTACAGAGTTAAGATTTGACTCTAAGTAACACAAACACTGGGGTCTTTGGGGATTAAAATGTTTTCCTTTAATTATTTTAATATATAATAAATAACCTAAAACAATTTCAAATTGATAGGTCTTGAGTTCATCAAAACATTGAACAGAAAACAAACAAACACATTTCCACCCTTGCCAAGTCTGAATTTTCCTGGGAAAGGAAATGCATATCCTTATCAGCTCAAATCTAGGCTTTTCTGCTCCAAACTAAAAAAAAAAAGAAAAAGCTTTTTCCAGCTACATTTTTATATGTTTTTAGTAACTTGCAAACTGCTAGAAGATTTGGAATAACTCATTATAATAGGCATAAGAAAGCATAAAATACCTCTCTGTTTATTTATTTATTTAGTTAGTTAAAATAATTGTCTCCCCTAGTTCTTCTGCCTCCACCTCAGTCGAGGGAAAAGCAAAAGGCAAGAAAAAGGAACATGGCAATAATAATTCAAGAGAAGAAGTAACTATACATATACACAATTATACAACTATGTATACACAGTTCTACAACTGCATATGTGTATATACCTTTTATATGCATATATTTAAATATTTTATAATAATATGTATACACTTAACTCATGTAAGGCCTGGGAAACAGCAGAATGGAAAGCTTGAATCCACACCCAGAAATGTAGTGAGACATTTTGGGCACTTTCATTACTTATTTGCTCTCTTTTCCCCTTCTCATCCATCCACCCCTCTCGCTCCCCTCACATCCACTGGTAACTTACACTTACTGCTGAAACAACCTGCATCCTCTCGAGCCAGAGGGCTCCAGTACTTGTACAGCTTTGACAGTGTTTCACCTTAGCCTTACTGTGGCCCTGTGCAGTACTCTTCCACTGAAGAATTCATGAAGGAGAATGATGGAGCTCTTGGTTGGGGGGAATTTGAGGTGGAAGGGGTGAAAAGAGAAGAGTAGTCATATTTAAGTCCCTGGAAAGTCAAAAAAAGGAACTCTAATCCTTCTCATACTGTGAGCAGTTCTCTGTAGTTTTCAGCCAGGAATCGTGTCACTACAAAATAGTTAAAGGGAGGATCTCCCTTACAATCCTGCTTTTTTGTTCCTTATCTAAGCAACACCAAGAGTACCACAGATCTGATATAAGACATGACTTAGAAAAAGTCAAGAGAAAGGAAGGAAAGTTTCCCTAGTTATAAATATAGTTGCAGTGCCCTATTCACAGCATGAAAAAGAGGGCTAAGAAGATACAAAGTGTGTGATTAAGTGCAGCAAGCTTGCACTGCTATATGCAACATGTGAGTAGAGACAGCTATTAGTAACTCTTCCAGCCTCTTAAGAGCTACAGCCCAAATGTTATAATGCACTTCTCCTAATAGCCGCTAGGGGACGTGGCACAGAATCTTCAGGGGAGGCCAGCTTTCTCTGCACTCCTGCTTAGCACAGGTTATTTAGGCAGGAGGGGACCAAGGCGTCTTATGTTCAGGCTGGAAGTAGAGAGGTTTGGCAGGTATTTTGTTGCTACACTGGCTGAGAAGCTACTTTATTTAAAGTTGCACAGGAACTGTATGAGATGAGTGTTGTTCAGTGTATCAGTATTCACTAACGTGGCCATTAGGTTTCACACCTTTATTTGGAGGTTTGAAATTAGAAGAAAATCTCCTTCCTAGTCCCTGTCTTTCTGATACAATATAAATAGCTGTTGTTTCCCTGTTTGCTATGTCTTCACACGCCAGTGCTTTCTGAACCCCTTTAATTATGTTATACATGCCAGTGTTTCCCTGAGTCGCCTGTTTACCTGGGTGCCGTATTTCTGCTTGCCCTGTCCACTTCTCACACAGCTGTTACTGTCTTCAGACCACCCAAGCTGCTCCACAGTTGACATACTTGCACCCTTCACTTAAAAGAGGTGGGACTCACTGCTTAATTGGTTGATCAGCTGATAGACAGCTCCACTCAGCAAATAATTGCCAAGTACTTATCCAATACAAAGGGGCAGCTCAACTTTCTGCTCCAAAGACATAAACTGTTGCCCTTCATGGGCTGACTGACAGGTGTAGAGTTAATTTAAGTCTTCTGTCTAATTAAAGTTTTCTGTATTGGAAGAAGGATGGGAAAGCCAGGCATCCCTTTTTATTGCAGGTATTCCCTCTGTTCTGTGGAGACACCACTCGTCTGTCTAGTGTCATGCCCTTCTTCAGCATGGAAACTGGGAGCTTAGTGATTTTCCAGCTCCTAAACACCTTTGTGTCCCATTTTATTTTCAGCAAACGTAAGGCAAAGGGTGATGTTCTTGCTTTATTTTGATAAACGTCTGAAATGAAAAGTACAAAGTTGTAGCTACTAATGCCGTAACTATTCTGTGTCTGACACAGAATGTTTTCCCTTTTTGATCTCATTCAACAGTGAAAAGCACAAATTGCCCTTACTGAGAAAGACTGTATGCTGAGGAAATCTGCACTCCTTCAGATCATTCCCCCCAGCTACAGAAATATATGAGCAGTAGGTGTTCACTTAAAGAAGTGTTACAGAGACAATGGCTTTCCTTTTAGTTGGCTCTGCAAAAATTTTCAACAGCTTATGCTAGATGAGGGACAGCAGTGACATGCTGCGGCTCTGTGTGACTTGTCACTAACCCTTGGGGAAACACTTTGAAAACAATTTTGAATTTGTTGTCAATCAGAATTTGTACAGACCACGTGAACTAACCAGGTAAACAAAAATTGTAAGATCGGCAACTTGACCTCCCTCTATCGAAAGTGTTATTACAACCAACTAGTCTGAATTTAGGTCCTGTTTCCCTAGCTTGTATTACATTCATTTTAAGTAAAGATAAGATGAAGTGTCACCTCTGCGCCTTGGGTTATCTCTTTTCTGTGATATATTATCGATCTACTGCACACATACTGATTTCTCTAAGAGAAGAGTAAACCCAATTATTTAGCACTTCAACCAATGATAAATAGAAAGGAGCAAAAGAGAGTCTGTATAACTTTGGATATAAAATTTATTGAATTCTACATGTGTGCTTCTTTCTTCTAAACATAAACTGAAAATATAAATTGATAATATATTTGAAATTTGAACCATAGTGCACTTACAAGGAAGGCTCATAAAGGAGTGTGTTACAGTGTAATTTGAATCTGTAGCTATACTAGCATAACATTTTAATATTTTATGGTTCTTGGCTAATATTTAGAATCAAAAGTGCATAAGAATGAAATAAAAGTATCTGTGTGCTAATGAGGCAAGCAACATAATTGTAAATTATTTGTAAAGTCTGATATAAGTTTACATTTAAATTATTAAATTGTTATTTGGATTTCAGTAGAACACAATTAGAAAGTATCAGACTGGATGGTGGTCTGCAAAGTGGGCAGTGTGATTTTTAGGGGCTATATGCAATCCTCTAAAGCGTATTTTTCAGTTTTGAAAGCCAATCCCTACCCCATTCTGTCAGAAACATACACAGTTACACAGTAGTGGAAAAACCTAGGAATCTTCATCCATTCTTCCTTCTATTTTTTTAATAGTAGAATATTAAAATGTGTATATTAAAAGAAAATGTTACATTTATTTTAAATAAATATGAAGAGATTATTATAATTTTATGTAGACAAGCCATTACAATTATAAAGACCAGTTTCCTATTTTCTTTACAGACTATGTCAGGACACCGGAAAATATAACAAGGAGTCATATTTATCTCCTTATAACTGAAGAAGACAAACATTTAAATTTGAGTTAATTGTGTAGTCTGTGTTTATATCAATAGACAAAAACATCTACCTAATGAAGACGGCTTACTTGACCTGCATCAGAGGTTTGTCTCAAGATGAGGTAAATCCCTTGTTGGAGGTGCCTCATCTGCTCTTATTGGCTGTAGAGTGAAAGAGATGTCTAAAGTTTGTAAGTTTAAGTTTATACTTTTGAATACAACTCATGACATTTACACCTTTTCCAGAAAAAGTGGGTTTCTTGCTGTTTACTGCCAAATTCTGTAAGGAGGCATAGCTAGTTAGCTGAATATAATGCTGACAACTTCATTTTTTGTGTGGGATTTTTTCTTTTTTTGTTTTGTTTTAATTAACATTTTATGCACTGGAATCCCTTGTGGAATTTGCACAACAGCTTATTTGTAAGTACCAGAAGGTTCAAGATGCACTCTCTTTTCAGAAACAGGACATTAGGGGACCACCAGTGTGGTACCAGCTGCCTTGTAAAATGTCTCCCTCTGCCCCACCTTCTTTGGCAACACTGAATGGGTTTCTGGCAATAGCCATCTTTTACCTGTTCATTTATAATTTGCTGAAGATGACAGGCAGATACTGGGAACAATGCCAGAACAAGGTTTATATAGACTTTAACATCTGTCTATAAAACATGATCTTATGTTGGTAACTGCTTAATTGGTATTATAGGTAGTGTCTGTTGGCTTGCACAAGTATATATTCAATATCGAGAGAAAAGCACATCAGACAAAGTAGAAGAAAAAAAAAGAAGAAAGCTATAGCCATAAATAGGTGGTCATCAAATGTCTCTGAACCCAATAAAAGCTGCTGAGAACTTATGGTATGTTTCTGTTTCCAAATTGCAAGCTGAAGAAATGGGTGCTGAGGTATTTGCAGACCTGAGGCTTTGTTAAGGCTGCCTCTATCAGTGGAGTTTAACACAGCTCAGTTTCTTTAAGACTTCTTAAAGGAAAACAATAGATTTCTGTGGGAGACTGCAAAAGATGCATCTTCCACCACTGTTATGGAACAATGTGACACATGAAAAAGCGCAGGTAGTTTTTTCAACTTTCTAAATTAGGTTTTTAGCAGGTTTTTCTTCATTTAATGTCAATAAATTAATAATAATTTAACTATTACAGCTGTATTTTCTAATTTTATTTTTGAGGACTAGACTTCAAGAACACTTTCCAAATTGGTTTGTCATACCCAAGAAATTGTCAGAAGCTCAGGAATGGGAGGAGTTGAGTAGGATAAAAACACTTTCATTTTCTCTAATAGAATATTCCTCTTCAGTATTACCTACTTTAGAAATTTTGTTCCTTGTTCGGAGTAGAGCTGCCTATTCAAGGCAAGCTAGAGAGATGTGTACTTCAGCTAAGAGAAAAAAGGTAAAATGATGATGATTGTGTCCAGATGTGGGAAATCTCTTTCTTTGCATGCAATCTGGTGCAACTGTGCAAAGTACTCCCCCAGCCGTTCCTTTAGCCTGTGAATGTAGAGTTTTCTGTGGACTGCTTTTTGTCAGTCATCCTCTAATAAATGTAAATTTTATATTGCTGAATATATTTTAGACTCTTTATCTTGCAGAATAATAATGATACAGATATTATTTGTTGAAGGTTGTTCTCCCTTTCGTTCAATTCCCCAAGGACCTGACCACAGAAACCTGTATTAGCCCCATGTGGGGGCTAATACTCACTCTTAACAGACAGCCACCCCCAAATTCTCTCGTACCCCAAACAGCAGTAGCAGCCACCGTGCCACTGAAATGAAAATCCAGATTATTTTTGTTTTATATAAATGTGTTGGTAAATTTGCTGGACAAGTAAGAATACGGCCACAGAGATGACACTTCCAGCTACTATGTATCCTGTATAATCTGTCAAAGTCTCTTGTCCTTTCTTCATTCACTGGACGTGTGATGATTGCACTCGACCCCCTGCCTTTTACCAAACCAGCAGCAGCTTGGTACAGGCTCCAAACGAGGTAAAGGGATGAGCTATAACTGGGCCAAGAACTCCTCTAAGAAACCCAGAAGAAGCAGAGCAACACAGTGAACACCGATAAATTGTGGGTATAAGGAACCTTGTGCATACACCTCTCATTGTTTGCAATTTGACTACAAGCCAATCAATCTATCACAGAAAAATGACAGCCTAAGTGAACCTTGTTTGATGTCTCCCCACTAGGTAGCATGACTTCAGGGCGATGATCTCCCCTTGAGCTGGGACAAATCTCAAGGGTGCTACTCGAAACAACAAGGTCTCTTACCAATACATATCGCTGGATGAGCTCCCTGGATGGCAACTGGACTGCAGGCCAGGCAGCTCTATCCTTTAGCACTGTTAAGAGACACTAGTTGTTTAGCTTAAATGATTTTTAAATAGAATAAATCACTTAGAGTTATAATCCTGTGTGATTTTTCTGTTTGCTTAGCTTTACTTAGCATGAGTAGCTAAGTTTGCTGAAGCCTTAGGCTGCAAGATGTAAATTTTCACTTAGGTGTGCTTTTCCCCTAAGTAGCTGGTACAGCATGCTCTGTTTTGGATTTTTTAGTGTGAGAATAATGTAGATAACACACTGATGTTGTGTTTATGGCTAGGTAATGCTTATCCAAAGTCTGGGACTTTTCCAGTTTCTCATGCTCTGCCAGAAAAACACAAACTAGAAGATATGGAGGCTTCAAGGCTACAACTATCAACAGCAGCTGCAATTAGACAAATAACAACCTGTCTGAAAACAATGACGGAGAAAAAGATCCCAGACCCAAATACTGCTATTGGACCAAACCATTGCATGAGGGGTGGGTGAATAGTCTATAAGGGTACAATCGCCCAAGGATTTCTTTGTTCATGTTCCCTCTCTGGAGGTAGCCAGCTTGAGCTGCTGTACTAATCTATTAAATTATTTATTTTGTAAAATTTGATGCCTCAGAGTCTGCTTTAGGAAACCTAGACTTTGAACCTCGGAGTGAACTAACACTAGATGCCAAGACAGAAGGGGAATAAGCATGATGAATCTTTGAAATCTTAGCTGCGTGATGAAACTTTGAAATCGTAGCTAAGTGATACAGAGAATCAGGTGTGCACATATAATCCTTTAGCTATAAACCCATATAATTCCTTAGACACAAACTGTTGACCAAGTCTGGGTCTAGGAGGGGATCCAGCCACACCTAGACTCCTCTCTGAGAAGGAGTTTAGAAAGCAAGGGGGTCCATTCTGAACCTTGTGACTCAATGGGAGAATCTTTCTTACCTTTTTTGCATCTCCAGTCCCTGTGTAAATTGTTCCAAATGATTCTAACCTGATTTTCCCTCTGTATGTTTCCTCGATGTAGTAAGTAATAGAGTGAACCTTGCCATTGACCTCTGTTAAGTCACACTTTTATCTGAACACTCATCTGTGACATGTTGCCCCTCATATTTTGCCAGATCTTTTAAATTCTTTCCTACTCTTCCAGTTTCTAAATACCACTGTTCATAAACTATAGATTTTATTCAGCATCTTCTCCCACAGTTTTATTGTTTTCTAGTGAAACTTCTGTATGGCTTATGTTTATATCACACAATTATTCTTCTAAATATTCTTGAGCATTTTCTAATTATGAGATCTGGGTATTCTATTGTAAGAACAGAGTTACAGTGATGATGCTTTTGTTACTTTTCCCTATTTTAACATTGTACTATTACTGTTCTCATCAACAGGAACAGAAGATTCCCTGTCTCTGGCATCACCTGTTATACATACTTTCATACATAATTCTTTGTTCAAGAAATATCAAGATTTTTTTCATTACATTGTTGTCCTCTCCAACTAAGAAAGCTGAGAGCATAATGTATGTTACCAATGGCAAATACTAGCATCTGTAGCTGCTGGTGGTGTGTTTTTCCAAAGAGAAATTGTCCTAGACTTGTTGCCATGTATAGGTGGGATAAAACTCAAGAGCAACTTCTTCAGTTGCTGAAGTTGTTTATCTAAGACAAAAGCTCTTATATTGTTTCAGAAGTTCCATTAGGGCACAAGGGTGGAATTATGGAATTTTCCTTCAACAGTTTTGGTGGTTTTCTTCCCTTGGCTAGCTTCCTTAGTGGTTTGCTCCCTTTTATTAATGGAAATTCCTTAACTTCTGAAACATGAACAAAAGGACATGACACATTTTAGCCACTGAAACAGGCCTTGTCTATTTGTACATTTACAAACAGCTCAGACCTTGCTACATAAAGTACAGTTATTAGGGAAGAAGATTATGAAAAGTCAATTTCTTCAGCTGTTTTTGTGACAAGTTTTAAAAAGTTGATGTGTCATTCCACTGCAGTATTTTTTCCCTAGTTTCTCTTTTTACAATAGCTTTGCAGACAGATACCTAGCATAATTTAAGGCTTAATGAGGTGTAAACTCCCACATATATACCATAGTGTCGTACAGCTAGTTCACTCACAAGCGTAAAAGAAAATAAGTAGAAAATGTCATTTTATATCATCATCTTAAGCTGCTGACTACTCCACATACAGTAGCATAAAAATTGCTTATCATTCATTTTAAAAAAAGAGCAAAATAGTTTTTGATATGCGACTCAGGGAACAACTCACCAAGGCTGACTCTAATATACTTTCCTAAGACTGTACTTCAGAAGTTGTTTCAAATCCCCTAGTCTAGGTTGCTGTTCTGATGAAATCACCAACATATGAGACATCTTCTTTCCTGCTATTCATGGGCCTCTCTACATGAAAAATAAACTTTGAGAATTATTTTTTGTGTAATAGCCCACATACTTATTATACGCTCTGTTGAAGTATTCTGCAGGCAGATGAAAAAGCAATTTGAGAGAAAAGTGAGCAGTAGTCTGTTTTCCTTCATATATCCAATTTACTGAACATTTATTGTTATATTACCTCTGCTTTGTATCAATAATTTCAGAAAAATTATCAGATAAAGGTCTGTACTTGCAAATTGGAAAAGAATGCATAACTGCAGCATATGACATATGAGAAGTGAGCATTCTGGAACACAATTATCCATTTGCTTCCTTATACAAAGGGAAAATTCTAGTTACTTTTATCTGTATTTTCTAAAGGATGGATTCATAAACAATAGTTTAGATATTAGAGAGGTCCAGCTATGTTTACATTCAAGAACATCAGTAGATTACAAAAAAAATTAAAGCTTTAATTTAATGATCCCTTAAATTACTTACACGTGAAATAACTCACAGTTATTGAATATCTGTGTATCTATGTATTTTTTGTAGATAAATAACTCAGAAGAAAGTAGAGCTTAAAGTGATAACCCACTTAGTTGACATGTCTCTCATTCCTTGATGTGTGTTCCACCTCAAATCTGGCAAAGAATTGATTTCTCCACAGAGCTCTTCTGACAAGCTCTGCCAATGGCATGTTGAATCAATGAAACTTCATTAATGCAATTTAAAAAATTTTATTTTAATGCTCTCTTTTTTCCTTCTTAGTCTTTAAAATACATAGTTACTGATGGTCACCCATGATTTCTAAGTAAGCAGGTAAATCAAAAACTCTTTCTGAAGAGTTTTAGTTGCAATTTAAATACATAAAGGTTTTTCCTGTTACACAGACTTGTAGAAATCATCTCACATTGAATACCAGCAAGAAAGAGAACCCATCCCTTTCTGGCTCATTAAAGTTTATGGTGACTGCTCCTCATAACAGTGTGACCGAGGCAACGAAGCAAATGCAAAAACCTGCAAACATAGGCATATACACTTACTTTTGCTCCTATGAGGGGGGGCACCCACAACAGAGGAGAGGATTCTCACAGTGCTAAAGCTAAAATGCACAAGCTTTGTCTAAGCAGGGCTTTCTCTTCTCACCAAGGAAACTGCAACTTTTGATACATTATTACATGCATCAAATATTAGTTCTATATATTTTTCTTATGTAGTCTTCAGAAATGTAGTTTGAAAAAGTGTTCCTGGAGTTATCAACATTTAAAAAATAGACAGAGAAACCCTTCTTTTCTTGGACTTTTTTCTTTTTTTCTTGGATTTTTTCTTTTTAAAATTCTTCTAAAATGAACTATAGTATACTTTAATGCTTAAAAAGGACACAGTTAATCATTCATTTCTTTAGAATGTTATTTGAATTCTTGACACTGTATCTAAGGTGTGTTAGATGTGAAATCACTTTTAAAACAGGAGGAACCAAGACAAAAAAAAAAATAGTTAAACTCCAGTTGAATTAAGATATACCTCCAAAGCATTTACAGATCTTAACTTGGTTGCACTCCTTTTTACAGAAGGCAGACTATGTTGAATTGTTATACCAGCCTTGATTAAAAAAAAAAAAAAAGATATCATGTCAAATGTTTGTCTTGGAAGACTACTCTTCTAACAGAAAAGAGTCTGATGTAACTTTTTTAAAGACTGGAAAAAATGAAGCTTTTTTTTGATTGGAATTTTAACAAGATTTCAGTTTGAGAATCTGACTTCTTGTTGACCCCCAATGGTTTTAATAATTTTGTCCCTGTTCACTGCTGCATCATCTCAAAGGCATCATTTAAGGGCAGCTGAATTAATTCTATAACAAAATGTAATGTCACTAATAATCTATCAGTTGGTACTTCCGATGCATTCCTTCCTTAATTGATAATTAGTTGTATCCTAGGAGATTCTGTTCTCCTTGAGAAGTATATACCTAATCTGATGGATATTTTAATACTTAGACATAAAATTCTTGTCTTACCTTATTGGAAATTTTGCAATAGTTGATGGAATCTTGTGTCAGATAAATGTTATCAGGTATTCCAGTTGCTTCCTCTCAGTCAAAAATATAGATATTAGACATAATATTCTTTTAGTATATGTACCTAATCAACACTGCAAAAAGTTACAATATGGGAGGCACATTTATTATAAAAAAAAAAGATTAATATCTGTTTCAAAATTAGCTATGTACATCTAAGACAGTGAATAGGGAGGAGAAACATAACATTAACTTCAAGATTAGTTTTTGTATTGGTCAAACACTTAAAAACAAATGACTAAAACATATCAGTATTACCAATATATGCAGTTCTTTTTTTTCTATAGATTTCTCTTCAAAGATAATTACTGAAGACAAATGTATATAAACAGGAAATTTCTCTCTGAAATTTTTCTTTACACCTGAACTATTTATAATAGGAAACATAATTCTCTGTGATACAACATCTGTGGCTGCAAAAAACCCTGTTTCTTTTAAAAACTTCATATATCAACAAAGGGAAGGAAATCATCAATCACAGGTGCAAAAGAGCAACCCCCGGTACATATTCTGAGTGTATGCATATCCCCATTAATCACATTTTGTTTATAAATAAAGTTGAATTATATGCATACTAAAACTATTTAAAGGTGTAATAATATCAGGTATGCATAATTTTAAACTTGGAAACATCCATGTCTTATATGACTTACATGATTTTATTAATATTACACGTGGCCTTAAAAGTACCCACTGTTTCACTCTTGCTATCACATGAAGTTTCAGAATTAATACATTTTCAAATTGTACTAGTTTCCATCTACTAACAATGTTGTACTGACAAAGAAAGTTGTAGTTTGGATATGTTCTATCTGTTTGAAGTGAGCTAAGAATTTACAATTTCTATCAGTCAAGTGACATTTACTATTCTGTAATTTGGATTTTAGTGTATGTCACTGAATGAATTTTGACTAAAAATAATGTTCTCTATACCTCCTACCCCCCATTAGCATTGTCATATTTCAGCTGCAATGTAGCCTTGATAATTGGCTTTGGATTTATAAAGCACTTAGATAAATACTGCTCGAAGTAGGGTCTCAGTTAAGTATGTTATTAAATGAACCTTTTTGTGATTTTGAATTAAAAAGTTTTATTGTTGTTTGTAGTCTGTTAAAACATCTTATTTCAGTATGGTTCACTAAATTGCATCACAGTTTTTCCCTTTAATAAAACTGTCCTATACCCAGCTGGGTAAGTGGGCACCGGTTTACAGAAGTCACTCACACTGATTCACATCAGGTGAAAAGCTGAGATGAGGCTTTATATATTTTATTTAATCTTCCTAGTTTTTGGAGAATGAGAAAAAAGAATCAAAGTAAAATCATTTCCAGGTAAAGGGGCAGTATGTGTTTACTGAATGATACCACTCTAAAATTTCCAGGTAACCTCATGTAGTAAAATAATCACCCCTGCCTTTTGGTCTTTCCAGTAGGGATCTGAACCATAGCTTTATTTTCCAGAAATTGCCAAGAAATTTTCGGCTTTTAGTTTCATATTGGTTTCAGGAGTGAAGCTGGAGAAAATTGATTCGATCAGCGTAGACAATGTTCCTAATCATTTATAACTATGGCCATTTACTATTAGATCATGCAGTGCTATAAGTTCAATAAAATCTCCAGGGTATAAAGCATAGCTGTCAGAAAGGGGTGCTGCCACTGTCATTTCTTGATAGTTCTGAAGAACTCATCCTCTCAGTGACTGGTTATAATGGTGAACTGAGAAAACATTTCTATTTATAAAAGAATATTTCACCTCATTTTACCTCATTTGCCAGAATACAAAAATACAAAATTTCAAATGAAATAGAAATAAAGAATTCATGGGAAAGAAGGATAAGATCCTTCATTAAGTTCCATTGAACAGTTTTTTATTTCCATTTTTTAAAATTTTTTTGTTGATTGCAACTCCAACATTTTAAATCTGTTGAAAACTACTTTAAAATGGGATTCAGTAGAATGCTGTTTATCATGAGTTCAAATCATGGGAATGTCACATGAAGACTGAGACCAATAGCAGCTCCTCAGGTGAAGCTAAGGCATTTGGCCAGCAGAACATGCATTGCTGGTGTTTTAGGGCACACCAGAAAAAGTTCACCTTGTCTGTCAGGTTCCAGATTGAGAGTGTGGAACAGGTGCTTGTCAAAATTATCTTCCAAACTAGAAAAACTTAAAAAACAAAAAGCATGCCCCTGGAACACAATAACAATGTTTGACTACCAGAACAGACAGTTTTGAGCATGCTGACAATTCTTTAGAAAGGCGAGGAAAAATATAAGTGAGGCATTTATTTTTTGTGAATTAACTTCTACCATCTACATACTCAATAGATACACCTCTATAGTTTTGCTTTTTATACTGTAATGAGAGGTTTTTATTCATTTTCCAGGAGGATTTAACCCAAGGTTTAAATTTGTGTTCTAGTCAACAGCCTCAGCCAGTTCCATGAGAACATCCATTATGCGTAGCGTCACATAAGGAGTCAGACTAGGCTGGATCCAGAATCTGAATTGCGTGAGTTGAATACATTCCTATAAAGCAATGAAACTGTTTATAAAGAAGAGAACTAAGCAAGCTAAAAATAAAAAGGAGTGCTTAGTAAATCTGTTCTATTTTGCCATTTTTTTTCCATGTCCCTCCCAGTTATTTTTAAAACATTTTGTTCTTTTATTAGAATTTTTGAAGCCTTGATAGAAGAATCTCGATCAGAGGAACATGGCATTGTTGTTTTGTAAAAGCACATAATGATATAATGGCTAAGGAAAAGAAACAATTCTTAGTAAAAAGATATTCATAGAACCAAAGCAAAGCTTTGTGCTGGTGTCAGTGGATGTAAAACCACAGAGAACAATGGAGTGGTGACTACTAACTCAGTTTGGTCCTCCGAGCTTTCCTTGACATACGGTACAATCTTGAGTGCACCGTTCACACTGCTCTCTATCAAAATAGGAAGCTGCCAAGGGTGTGAAATGTATATGTGTGTCTTTTTACGAGTGACTGAATCTATGTTTCTCATTGGGTGTTTACCACATTCTTCACTTAATTCTTCAATCAACCAGTGCCGCCTAAGTATCCTCCTACCAAAGCCGAGCTATGACCTAATTTGAGTTTACAGTGTCAATATTTTTTTTTTATAGATTAAAACATCTCTTATATTATCTAGAGGTGAGTAAATAATCTCAAGGAATGATTTATCTTAAACTTAGACTCTCTTTTCCCATAGGACATCCATGGGGAGATCATTTTCCACATTATTTTTAGCTCAGTGGACCGTCACAAGCAGAGTTCCCAGTGATTCCTTCAGATGTGAAAGGGCTGAACTCATGCAGTCATTCTGGTTAGTCAGATAAATTATGTGGGAATGTCTCTGTTCCCTGAAGAGACCAGATTACCCAAGTGGTTTTGAAACATCTATAATGGAAATGTCCACTGCATAAATATTGCAGACCTGTCATGGCCTCTTGTAGCCTGTGTGAGTTTTGCGTGTTTGTCCCCTGCCCTGCCTTCTCCTTCCCGGCCTGAGTAGTGGCACTGTAGGTGGTGTGGAGCTGGTGGACAGCCACAGGTTTAGTTGGCAAGGTCTTTCCCTGCCATGCAAGTAGACTCGATTATGACAGCGCACATCTGTAGTTAGTCACAGGAATCCAGGATACAGATGGACGTGACACCCCCCCCCCCCCCCCCCCCCCCCCGCCCAGGTGTGGTTGACAGAAAGACCAAGTTCCTGCTCTGGTGACGCGTCGCAGTACTTGGGGACCTGTGTCCTGCTGAAGTAGAAAGTTTGTGAAGGGAGAACAAAAGCATGTCTGTATAAATGAAAGGAAATCCCTAAAAAATTTCAGCTGATATTTGCAGACCATATTTAGCAGTGTTTGCCAAAAAGATTGACATTTTAGGTACCCTTATGCCTTTTATTTTTTAAATGGAAGATCCACCAGACAGGTCTAAACTGTCTCAGACTGAAATGAACAGCAAAACTCAAGTTTTCAAGCATGAATGTAAGAAAGTGAATGGAAAACCTATTTTTTAACATCAGAATGTCTGTATTTGTATGTTATTGCTTTGTAAGTACTCACATCAAATGATTAATGTTCTTTCCCTTCAAATAAAGTCTGTGGGATTGAGAACTTTCACTATCATTATCAGGTGATTTATGTCAATCACCCAAGGGCAATGAAGTACTATTGTGATCTTTACTGAGCTAGATTTTTCAATTTAACTCTTACACTAATTTTCAATTCATTAATATCCTGAGTATTTCTCTGTTCTTTCTGCTCTATGTACCCCTCCTTGCTTTTTCTCGTTCTCTTCATTATCTTAATTCCCTCTTCTCTCAGACCCCTCTCCTCCCTCCTCCTCTCACACACGTGTTGCTCTACGTGCCGTCATCAGTAAAGAGAGAAAGAGCTGTCGACTTTCGTCCCTTATTTATGAAGAGGCACAATCATTAATACTACATTGACTTTGTTTCATTTTTGTCATTCATTACATTAATAATAGATGTATTTATTAGGTACTCATCATTTTAATACAAGTTGGTCCACTGTGACAGCAATGCTAAATGGGTAATTTTTCATAAATTAAAATTCCTTGCTGCAAGTATAACTTTGTTTCAGTAAATTGCAATCCACAGACTTCCATAACAAAGTGCTAATTGTAACTTGGCTTTAAATGTTACATTTTGTATGCAAATTGGCCTGTGGGGAGTAATTATTTAGTATAACATTGTTAAGAACACTAACATTAGTTTGTAATTTGTTTGAAGTGGAATACCATTATTACTAATACATTATGTGTGGCTTAGAGAAACAGCATTGCTTTCCCATGTAAGATAAAAATCTTTTATCAGTCAAATTTGTTGAATGTTGTTTTTGTGCTCCATGGGAAAACAAAAGACGACCTGGGTCATAAAAAATGCATTGTGTTTTAGGTTCTTTGAACAGAAGGAAAGTCAAAAGGACATGATGTAATCCTTAGGCACAGAGAGCAATGCACAGGGCCTGATCCTGTAAAAGTTTGAACAAATGAGATACTGTTTGCAGGTAAAGTCACTCTGGCATACTGGGACTACTCTTTTTTTCTTCCACAAATGAAACCCCAGAATAACTTACTCAAGATCTGGTAGGGTTTATTCTAACTGTGTAGAGTATCTCAGTAATCTCATTGCTGTATTTTTTTATTTCTTGCTTCAGCTGTCCAATAACTAGCACTTTGGTCTGACATTAAAAAGGTGCAGTGTCCCGGATATTAAAGCTCCAAAGTTCTTATTTAAAACAGTTTCAGGAATATTATCATCAGGTCTTAAACATATTGTGATATGGTATTATTTTTATGTGTAAGTATACAATACTTTTGGACCTTGAGGGCAAAACAATACCTTCTTATGGGTGTAGGAAGAGAAAAAGCAACAGAAATGAGCACCCCATTCCAGTTCTCAAAGGGAGTTATGAAGTCTTGAGAGTCCATCGAGGATGACTGTGTGCTGGTCACTGAGCTCTGCCCAATGCACCCTCGAAGCAGAAGTGAGACCTTCAAGGCATCACTTTGAATAAGGGGTGTTTACACAAACAGGATCCTCTCCCTGACTGCCAGCAGTACAAATGATACTGATTCCCAACAGAAATCTTAAATGTTTACATGAATTCAAAAGGAGTAACCACATCCTGTTTATGCACAACAGAATTCTGACAAATATCAGCATCTTTCTACAGTAAGGGTCACTGCTTTGAAAGGCTGAATTTATAGGCGTCAGCGAAAGCTATCCATGCCTGTCAGGGCAGAGCCTGGGATCCTTTCTGCCAAAGACAGGAGACATGGGAGTTCAGAAGGGTAATTTATTTAAAAAATAAATCAGGAAATTCACACCAAGGTTAGGAAGAAAAACCTCCTTCTACATTTCAGAAGATAGGAGTTCCATCAATTTTGCTGAAAATTACAAACACACTCATAACTTTTCAGCAGCTGTTGATTAATTGTTGAAGAGGAATAATGAGAGCCTGAGAGAATTTTGTTGATAGGAAGTTCACTTAGGTCAGTAAATTTATTTGGAACAAAGCTGGCCCTGGTAACCCCCTGCAAAACTACAAGAACAGATCTGTCCAATGAACTCACTCTTCTGTGCTAAACCACTCAAATAGTGTCTCTTTCATTACAGTAATGTAAGTGAATGGTTTATACATGTGTTCAAAGCTCAAGGTTTCTTTTTAAAGTAATTTCATCTGATATTTACAGAATGAAAAATGCAGGTAAGACTTAGGAATGTAGATGAAAATAATAGATACATCAATTCCTGTCCATGACAGTCATAACACAAACATTTAAATGACGGTATGAATCTTATAGAAATAATTTCAAGGTTATTTTAATTGATGTGTAGTACCTGACACTCATATTGTGAACAAAATCCAAATTTTTGTCTTATGGGGGCCTTTCAGGGTAGTTGGAACAGGCTGAATTGGGTGTTCCTCTCTGCAGCTGCTTCTGACAGATATCACCCATGTGAAAGGCAGGGCTCCCTTCCTCACACTGGGCAGTCGATTTAGTGGGAGTGGGAAGTTACATATTTCTGTCATGTTTTCCAGTACTTGACTGCTCTTGGATGGATCACAACCTTCTTGGATAGACACTAGGAGCACTTCTCAGGTAGGTATCATTGTCTGTTCCTTTTTCATGTGTCTGGATTCACTGCATGACACTAGTACAGGCATCCTCTACGCTATGGTAAGAGCACGTGTCAATACACCCAGTGCAGGGTGACCAGAAAGATGTATATGTTGAAGAGTATTCTTCTAAAATCACACTGAAGCTATTTTCTCATTATGTGGCATATGAACATTGATGAAAGTGAAAGGCACAAAGTGATCTCAGATTGCATCAGACTGACACCTACACATGTATGCATACACACATGCTGTCATGTGAAAGGGAATGCTTAAAATAGTTCAGATGATAGGGTGTATTTCCCTTCTCAGAAACAGACATTACACTGTGGGATGTTACAAAATTAATCTTTAGTTTGGTTTTGCTCCTTGCTCTTGAAAAATTAAAAGTTGGGCCATGAATCGTCCTGGAAGGCTAGGTCTGGTCCCTGGACTCAGCACCCTGGCTCCACGAGGTCTGCATTTCAGTCAGTGCTCTGTCACCTGGAAACTGCTGTGTATGGAAAGATAGCAGAACGCCAGGCTAGAACTGGGAAGGATGTTCATTTTTACCTGCCATGCACGTATTTTCTGAAACAATAGGAGCTCACTGGCCCACTTCCCTGTTTCTTAGCAACACCAAATGGGCTCAGGCTTGAGGACTGTGCACATGCACTGTCTAGTGGTTGTGAGTTGAAGTAGCAGGCTATCAGTTCCTGATTTTTTTCGTGCTTCCATTGCTCTTGGTGCAGCCTTGTAAAAATAGATGTCCAGTCCCACAGGAGCTACCAAGTGACCCACCCTTAAGGTATCCCTCCAAGTGATGCTGAACCTTTCCTAAGTGGTAAAACAGGGAAAACCAGTGACATATGAGCACTGCACCTCAGGAGACAAGAAGTGATACAATAACAGGATGGAGACTAAGACTACCAAAAAAAATAAATAAAAGCAATAGTGGTTCAGAACAGGGGAGGGCAGAGGAAAACAGTATAAACAGTTTCTAAAAGTGAAAAAATGACATAACAAGGAAAAGAAGAAACAAATTGTCATGAAGTAAATTGGCAAGAACTCTTCATAGTGTTCTCCAATGAAAACACTTTGGAAATCAGCAGATAAAAAGCCAAGAATTATCTACATGCTGAATTGGCAAACTCAAGTCAGAACTCTTCACTTCTGTTAGAGCCAACAGCTCTTCGTCGCTGTTAATCAGAGCTATCATCTTTCAATCAATGTGCATATCTAGTAATAGACACAGCTCTCTGGGGCACAGTTTTCTCCCATTGAAAGGAAGGGCCAGTTTCTTATTCTCGTCAGTGGACTCTGAACATAGGAAAATAAAAGCTATGGTTAAATATATATATTATGTACATGGGGAAAGAGGTTGCTGACAAAAACTACCTCATTTTATGGGATTAAGGATGAAATATTTGCAAGACATCTCTGATTTACAGTAGATCAAAATATTATCTTTAGTATTTGACTGACAAGGCTATCTGTACAAAATATGTGCAGACATCTTCTGGGCTTAACCATCAACAGCACACTGTTTTTTTGGACCTCAGAGTTAGCACATGGTGAACGTGCATGGTTTACCTCTCATTTAAGCAATTTTAAAAATTTGCTCACTTGAACAGGCAACACAACACTGGTTAAGTTCCCCCATGCCTCCATTATCCAGACTGCAGAGCTCTCTTTTAGTTTTTCAGACAAAATCCTGAATTCTAGAGGCTGATGGGTCTTTGCTAAAGTGCTGGTAAAGCATTTTCTTGCACACTAGCCCAATCTGTCTCCTGCAGAACACAACATAATAGGATGAAAATTGCCTCTTACCTGTTGACCAGCTGAAAATTGCATCTTTAGCTGCTTTCTCATGGAAGCTTCAGCAGCTTCCTGTTCTTTAGCAGCTAATTGAAATTCTTAGAGGAAATAAACCACTCCTGAGTAGTCTGCAGAATGCCTAATAAGGTATTACACACCATCCCCTTTTAGCATTCAATCATCAACTCTGCTTCTCTGACTTATGTAGCAATCAGACTCTGGA
This sequence comes from Pterocles orientalis, assembly GCA_011057875.1. Lineage (NCBI taxonomy): Eukaryota > Metazoa > Chordata > Aves > Pterocliformes > Pteroclidae > Pterocles > Pterocles orientalis. Next base: position 286,580 of record WKFP01013486.1, on the reverse strand, counting down.
GAATGAGGTTGTGGGACACAAGTGAGCATGCTAAGGGAGTCTTGGTAATTTAGGAGAGATTACTCGGTTTATTCCTGTGAGTTGTTTGTGCTGTGCTGGACTTTCAGTGAGTAAGCTTTTATTGAGGCAAAGGCGTATAATTGTCATTCATCTGCTAAAAAATTGTGGAAAATAACAGTTTAAGACCAAGTAATATTTTAAGATAAATCTTTTAAGATAAAGTTTAAAAGAGATTTGATCTGGTATATAGTTTTAGTAAAAAATGAGCTTTTCCAGCAGTTGAAGAACAGAAAAACAACACCCTGTGTTGTTTTTTTTTTTTTTCTTTTTTCTGTGAATCTCTTGTTTGAAATACCCAGACTGCTCTTTGTTTCTCTGTGCAGAATTACAGAGTGGAGTGGAGACCCATTTAATTGCAAACTACAACGGTTCATGGCTCGAGGAGTTCTTTGCTACTCATGGATTCTGACAACAACTATGACCATTTTACACTTTCTGAAAACGCAAGTTGTCAAAGAAAGAGGGTTGAGAAAAATTGGAAATGTGTGAAAGTTTCATGTTTGGCTGCAAAATAGAGGAACTTCATTTCAGCTGTCTCATACCTCTTATTGATCCCAGCTGTTGCTTACTTCAGGATGTGCTTTGAGCTGCATAGTAGCTGCTGCCGGGCTGTGTACCTCCTTCCCATGAGTTCTTCCAGTATCCTGTATGTATGCTTGGGTAGGACCAAGATTTCACGATAAAGGGTGCTATAAGAAGTAGCATATAAACTTTACATTGTGCTGCCTGGATTCATGTTACAGAGGACAAAATTTGGTGGTGCTCCAAACTGGCCCGTCATATTTCATACTCAGCTTAGTCTTTTTTCTGTAACTCCACAGTATGGACAAAGTGGGAGAGGGAGGCAGAATGAGGGAAGGGTGCAAGGCTACAGTTTTAGTTGTACCTTATCAGATCATTCTCAGTTGTTACTTAAAGATGTGAGCTTTTATGACTCAGCTGCTAGAACCAAACTAACTCTCCAAGCCACAAGCTATCGGGAATTTACAGATGCAATTGAAATTGTATATATGAGATCTCCTTATCTTCAGAGAGAAGCAGGGAATGTATGCAGCTGTAAATTCCCATGAGCGCTATGCACATCAATAATAGTTCTTGCAAAATTTTTGAATGTGTCTTCCTCCAGTCCTCTTCTTTATGCTTTCGTCGTCTTCTGCGTGACTACAACATTGCAAATAAAGATCTTTATTTATGCATAAAATAGAACTGTTCAATGATGTTTGAATAGTAATGTTATAATTGGATAAGCTATTATTTTTCCATCACTTTCAAGGCCTGAGCTTCCTTATCCTGTAATGCATGTGGTAAACTTGGGTGGCCACAAAATAATTATAGTCCACTCTCATCAAGAGCTCCTTAAGTTCCTTCCTCTTTATCCTCCTGCTGTGCTGTTTGCTTACTCTGAAATACATACAATTTGCCTGGGTCATCAGAAAAGAATTGTAATATAATCTCTGTGACGAATCTTCAAGACCTTCAAATACGACTCTGAGTAAAGTAGGATACTACTGCTGTGAGGCATACAAAAGTTCTCTTTAGCAATGGAGCAGTATCTCTGCATCTTACTGAAAATTGCTTCATATTAGGTGTTTGCTGCTAAATTATTTTTGATATAATGCATTGATAAATCACTGAACATTCAGCAAAAATACAATGTTAAAATAGTAGGGTTTGACATAGGAAACATAATTGCATTGTTAAGGGAAGTGTTGGTAATCCCCTGTTTCTGTGCTTATGTAGGACAGAGTGCATGTATTCTGTGATGGTGAGACCTGAGTAACACCAATGTATGTTCTTCCTGGGGTATTTCCTATTTCACAAGAATCCTGCTGCAAGTACTAAGCAAAACTAATTGTCATCTACGTTTGAGCTGTCAGTACTCTTCTGGTGAATAACTTTGAGGTTGACTCAAATATGTGATGAACACACACCCTTCTTTTCACCAAGCATTTGAAAGGCCTACCTCTGAAGAACTCCAGTGTAAGTTTGTAGGTACTGTGTGAGCTGTCAGGGATTTTCATGTTTCTTTCTTTGTTATCTTCAAAGATGGCTGTTTCAGTTTCAGTATAAAGCAGTATTCATGCCACAGTTTAAGAATACTTCCATGGTCAATGCATTTTGAATGTTTTGCATTTATGAAAAAAAAAAGTACACTGATTCTTTTCCCATACGATGACCGTGTTCCATCAAGTAAATCCATTCATGACACAATGCTGCTGTTACATGGAATATCATGCTAAATTAAATTAAAATGCCTAAAGGAAAGTGCAATTTCCTTTTGCATCCTGCAAAGTTGAGGCAAAAGCTTCTTGATGATACTCTTCATGGTTTGCAAAATGTATGCTACTTCCATAAGGAAATGTAGGAGACATAAAGGAACTTTCCCAGTTCAGAGTACTTCTATTTGTATCAGCATACTGCAACATCCATGTTAACAACCTGGATATTCACTATTCTCTAGGTGTCATGTGTCCCCCTCTGCACAGAGTGCAGGGTGATGTGAGATGGTCACAGCTGACAGCTAATGGTCTTGGTCTTAGCCAAATGGTGACCATCATGCACACATACATCTAGAATTACACCGAAAAAAGTGATAAAATGAGTCTTCTAAATAGGCCACATGAAAACCAATTTATAGGGAAGAAAAGAAAACACTTTCCCCTCTGCAAATGGCTATTATTTTGTCAAATCAAAACTTTTTCCTCAAGTAATTTCAGCTATACAATTTTTCTGAAGTTTGTCCCCTATATTTTATTAATAGGAAAAATATACATTTTTCTAATTCTTTTATAGCCAGGTAAGACCAAAATTATTTTAATTCAAAATTTTTAAAAGTAGAAACAGTAGAAACAGGAGATGTTAACATTTATAAATGGAGACACTGAGTTTCCCAGCACTCACTAATGCAACATTTGCCTGTGGTACTGTAATAGCAATAAACTTCCATGACCCGTAAATCTCCCTGCCTCTGTATTTTGCATTTTCTTTCTGAAGATGCACAACATTCAATTTTTCTTGTCTGTTTAGGAGTGTGTGGGAGAGCTCCTTTAACCCTGGTTTCCCATGAATCCATGAATTATCTACAAAAAAGCAAGGTCTTCACAGTCTTCAAGGTTTGTTGTTTTTGTTGGTCTTTTTTTTTTTTTTAATCTCTGAGTGAATTAAGGAGGGTTTGTTTACCCTTTACATAATTAAGCTTGTGTAAGGGGTGCAAAAGGGAACCATCAGTTTCCCTGTTCCTCCTTCTTCAGGCTGAGCTGCTGATTCATCAATGCAGGGGGCTAATGAGGCTTTAGTCTGGTGACACTTGTCATCACCAGCCCTGCTCTGAGTTTGGTTTCGGAAGGTTAGTCAGTGCAGAGGGTCAGAGCAAGTCACTTGAGGGAGTCACTGTCAGCAGCTGGAAATGCAGCTGTGGGAGGCTCCACCCTGCTAACCACATGGGGAAAAGAAACTCTATTTGATAATTCTTGTATTCATCTAACGGGTACTTTTTGATGTAAGAACATCAAAAATGCATTTCTAAATTAGTGTCATCGACATTCAGAGGAGAGGGAGGCAGTCTGCAAATTGCTGTACTGTCTTTCTCTCTCAGGTTTATATCTACCTCATTGCCTCCCTTTCCCACTTCTAATTAAAACATGTGAGACATTTTAAAACAGTCTATTTATAATATGACAAAGTTGCTTTCAAAGTAATTTTCTTTTATTTAGTGTTTGATCCCTGATTTCATGCGTTTTTCCTCCATCTGGCAGTTGTCACTAAGGCAGATGGCCACCAGCTGGGAGGGCAATGTAAGTATCTCCCTCTAGATCCGCTGCCAGAGCTGCTCAGTAAATGCAATGCGAAGGAAAACTGTGTCAGTCTATTACCCATGCAATGAGTTCACTTACTGACTTGTCACCACTTCAGGTCCTGACGACAAGATTCCACTCTCAAGCTGGAAGCCAGGAGAGGGCTTTATTTATTGGGGGCAGGGGAGATCTTTTCCTTTAATTTTTTTATTTCCTTCCCTTCTGCTTCTCTTGTGTCTTCAGCCCCTCTCAAGGCCTGCAACTATGAATGCCACATCTGCTGCTCCTAGTTTTGTAAATAAACACTTGGGCAGATTTCCTAAATCTTCATGCTTAGCTCTAGTCAATGACCTGTCTATAAATAGGCCTGATTAAAAAGAAGCCTAAATTTTCAGTGTCCTTAGCAAAGTTAATGAGACCTGAGTGGGTTTGCTACCTTGGTAAGTTCAGTCTACTCTTTTAATTAGCACACTAATCAGAAGTAAATGGTAGATATATCACTTATAATGTGTAATGAAAAAATGTTGAGGGAGTCATCAGGGTAGGTGATTTGGTCTAGCTAAGCAGAAGGGGGTGAAAATAAAGAAAGCAGAAACCTCACAGGTCTAGACTTCCCTTTAATTTTACATCTGAATTCACTATAGAAAAAACTGCAAGTGCTCAAAAAATCTGAAATTTTCTAATAGTGGAGTCACTAAGAGCAGTAGGGAAAGGAAACCCATCATGACATCTAACCTTAGGAAGACAAATGAGGAAGGGCTACTTAAAAAACACAGTAACAACTGCAGGTTTCAGAGACATCTGAAGAACTTAGCAGCAGGAATTTCTGATGCTTATACAGATGCTAGGGATAGGCATAAAATAGAATCACAGAATCATAGAATAATAGAATGGTTTGGGTTGGAAAGGACCTTCAAGATCATCAAGTTCCAACCCCCATGCCATGGGCAGGGACACCCTCCACTAGACCAGGTTGCCCAAAGCCTCATCCAGCCTGGATGAGTTGGTCTTAAAAATAGAGCTGGTTGCAAAAGGTTTTTCTCTGTTTAACAAAATGTTTCAACTTATCAACAATTTCTGCCATGTTGAATACATGTATACATTGTGCATGAAACAAAGCTGGGAGACACTGAAATTATACGTTCTCTTATTACCAGGGTATTTTTAAATATAACTTACCTTGATTTGACTGTAAAAATAAGGTCAGACAAGAAGAACATAAGAGGTTTATTGTTATTTCGTCTAGAAAACACTGATACATGTGAACATTTTTAATGGCTATTTAAAAAGAACATTAAAGCTGATTAATTGAAACCAAGCTCTTTCCAGGAAATAACTTTAGTGTTTAAAAATCAGTGTTTTCAAATAATCAGTTTCAGTTAAAAGTTTTGCTAACATAGTGTAACCTGGCACATGAGTAAATATTGTTCAGGGAACTGGTATAAAGTGGATTCAAAACAGTCTCTTCTGCCTGCATAAGAAAGGACGACTCCCTGTAGAACTAGGAGATTTTTCCCCCTGTGTCATCAAGACTTAACACTGGCAAACAACCCTTAACAGGCAAAGAACCCTAGAAATCAAATTCAGTTTGGCACTTATGAAGAGGACTCCAGATATCCGAATCTTTTGCAATTTCAGTGAAAAATTTCCTCACAGTGACATTACAGTAATATAAGTAAATATGGTTTATTTTTGCTCACACTGAAGCAAAAAACTCCATCGCCACTTTTGACCTTTTTCTGTGATCTCATCTATAAATAAAGTGTTTTTTCCTTGTATGGGTACCCTTCCAATATTAAAGTTTGTTATAACTTTAAACAAAGATATGTTTTCTATTCTTTATTTTGAGCAGACTGTGGAACAAATACTTGCCTCAGTTTTGCCTGTACAATTACTATTGAAGTTGAGAAGAAAACAAATATGTAGCTCAAAGAAGGTTGCTCAGGTGACTTGCACTTTAGAAGAGTCAAGTTAATAAATATTTAATCTACAGAGTAATTAATGATTTCAGGATAAATCATTCTCAAGAGCACATTGCCTTAAAATACAGCAGAAGAAAGGATCCTAATTTTCTGCACACTTTTTTAATACCACAAATAAGTTTCAATATTTCTCACTGTATCTCATATTTCCAGCATTCCCCTAACCTCTTCTGGATTGCATTTTTTGGTTAGGCTTCATTCTGATTACTGTGAGGTAGATATTTTTTAGACAGTCATTTTGTTTGTTTACATCTCATAACATCATTACTTTTTGGATCAGAGTTGTTAAACTTTCTACAAGTGTATTTGGCCAGCTGCCTTTCTTTTTCATATGTAAAAACAAAACTGACTGAGAGATACCTTTTCTTATGCTTTTTGTTCTTCAGAACAAAGCCCAACAGCTCTTACATTAAGAAACCAATGACTCTGCATTGTTGAATTACTCTATTGATTAGAGGAGCAAGGATAAATTTACAGTGGAGGAAGCAGCAATGTTAATTTACAAAGGAAAGTGGATTAATTCCAGCTAAGCGGTCTGCACACTGTAACTGAGTATGTTTGAAGATGGTTAAAGCATCAAAAGACACTGGTATAATGACATTCTACTTGTCAGCCAAAAGCTGGTTATGCTGAGGTTTTACCACAAGTTGCCAAAATAAATATCAGGCTGCATAGTTTGTAGGCTTTGCTATTCCTAGAACAAAGAAATCCCAAACTTTATGGATAGGTTATATTACAAGGGGTAGACAGACAGTTGTTTTAAATGACTAATTTACTATTGTTTTGTGGAGAGTATAAATTTTCTTTCTAATAAAAAGACATAAGTAAACACTCTGAAATGTCAGCTGATGAGTCTGACAGCAGGCTTTCCAAGTGTCTCAAGGTGAGAGCTTTCTACCTACTTTTGGTCTGCCTAGCAAAACAAAGGGTCTGACCACACACACCATTGTCCCAAGTACATGCAAATATGGATACGCCACAGGAAAAGCAAAATAGGGGTTAGAATTATTCTTCCAATTTTCAAATTTATGTAATAAACTGTGGGAAATCTAGAAGTAGATGGAAAAAGGGGCCTGTTAGCCAGCATCGATGTAACATAGCATACATAATCTTCCTTACCAATTATCTTGGCAATTTTTTTATTCTTGGGCAGCTTGAGACTTACATTCACCTTTTTTGTTTCAGAAATTTCAAGACCGCAAAGAGAATAATCTTGTATTTTGTACTCATTGAAGACAGCAGGATGTTCTAGCAGCAGTTTGAAAGTAGCAGTGCTATGTGCACTGCTTTACATCCTTACAGCTCTATCATTAAACTTTCTTCTTATTACATCACAGCAGGAGGTGTTACAGAAGTCCATGAAATTAGGGAAACTCACAAAATGCAAAATCCAAATGTACTTGAAAAAGCTACGTAAAAGATTTGCTCATGTAACATTATAGATTTAGATTGACTGGTCATATCTTTGTTAGAGATCATCTGCAACTTCCAAAAGTTCACAAAATCATGTAAAACATAATTTTAAAATTTGCCAGCAGGAAACACATTAGAGTTTTCCTTCCCTTGCTCTAGAGTGGGTTACAGGTTTCCATGTAATATGCCTCTACCAGTTTGAGGAAATGATTAAGGTTAGTCCTACCACCTGCATTAGCAGGGCTGAGGGAAGTCTCATTTTAGAATTACAGGAAAGGTACAACAGGGAAAAATTAGAATTTTGAAGAGGATAAAACAGCACTGCACCACCTATTGCCAGTTGGATCTGAATACTTAGTATCTGGATACTGTAGTAAATTTAGTAAGCTCTGCCCACCCAAGTTTTTGGTACTTTACTTGAGCTAAAGTTTTTTATTGTTAAAAAAAAAGAGAAATGTTGGTTTTGCCTTTCCCCCCTCCCCCCACTACGGAGATTGAGATATACTTGTTTTTTAGAGTGTGGTTAGTTTTGGAAAATTGAGCTTGCCATTTATTCACATCTATGGGATCTATAGCCCTTAAACTCTTGTGGAAGACTACAGACGTATAAAGCTGTGTACAGGGCCTAGTTCTGACTGACAGCATTTGAATGTCACCCCTGAGCTTATAAGGCAACTCTCTTGTCACACAGGACAATGTTAGGGGAATTCAAGAGAGGGTTAGGTGATAAAGGCAATGCTGACTTGTGACTGTGCATACTGATAGTTAATGCATATAGAACTTGTATCATCAGGAAACGATCATATCAAAATGCAGACTCTATCAAGATGAAAAGTTGCTGCTGCCTACTCCTGCGTTGCTATTCTGTAACCCAGTTCTAAGGTTTCTAAGGATGTGAAAAGGAAAAATATTTGTGAAATCAAATTGACTATTGTGGGCAGTAAACATTTTTATTTAAATATCCTTCTACATGTTCACCAGAAATTTTCGTTCCCTGGTTATCTTCAATGTGGCCTTGCTCCAGACACAAAAATACTTGAACTGAGATGGAAATGTTCTCTCTGTCCATGGCGTTTATTTTCGGTTTGAGACCAGAATCAGTTTTCAGACATTAAAATATATTGAAGATATTCACTGACATATTTGGACATATTCCAAATAGAAAGAGGAGGGAATATGAAGATTTTAAGATGTGTACTCTTTAATACTCAGAACAAATGATACATTATTTTCCTACCTTTTTTAATGGAGAAAGGATGCTGAAACAGTAGAATGGGTGTGTAGGTAGTCTGTTAGTTCCATGCGATTCTAGAGATTGTTTTTCACTTCTTATAATGGATTTTCTTGCATGATTTTGGGTCTTCATCTACCTATGGACTCTGTTCCTGACTCTGCAATCCACCTCTAAGCCAGGTAGAGCTATGAACTAAAAAAAGTACCATCAACCACAGCTGCATCACAATGCACACAGCACAGGAGGAAGGGTCTGCAGCCCTCTTAAATTCCCATATCTTCTCTTAAATTAGTGACTGGGTGGTTGAAAAAGATGTTGTTAGAGTGTTTACTTGCAGTTTCAAGCACATTAATCTGCTGATCAAAAGAGAAATCTCCTGCCTCTTCCAGGATGGAAGCAGATGAGCATATGTAATTCTTTGGAGAAGTGATACAAAATTAGTTATATACTAACTACGGAGGTGATGCAACCTTTATATACATTTCCATGTTAAATGCCTGTGTGAAATTACCTTACTCTTCAAGATTTCAAAATGAACAAAAACTTTAGTTTGTTGTTTTGGTTGCTATTTTTTTTGTTAATTGTTATTATTATTATTTGGCAAACTGTTTTTAATGATTATTGCAAGAAGGCATGTCTGCCTATTTTGGCAGAAGGTAATGCTATGTTTCTGTGGCAGAACCAGGTTTTTGTTTAATTGCTTTGTTGTGCTTTGATATTTCTGTTCTTTTCTTTCGTCACCTTTCATGCTTGAAGTCACAGTGCATTTTCTTTTAAGCTGTATCAATAGCTATATATTTGGCAAATTGTCATATTTACTACAAGGCAGTGGAGCTGTGAGGCAGAAGCTCACAACCTATTGTAAAAGGAGTAAGCAATTTCATAGTTTGTTTTATTGCTTTTTTTTTTTATCTTGCATTTCACTACCTAGACTTGATTTAGTAAATATTTACAATCATATAATGGCTTAGTTCTGACTGACAGTGTTTGAATGTCACCACTGAGCCTATAAGGCAACTCTGTTGTCACATAGGACAGTGTTAGGGGAATTCAAGGAAAATAATGTTTCATTATAAAATGAGCTTGGTTTGAAAATAGGTTTCCTTGGGCAAGTAAGTGGAAATCTTTCTGAGGAAAAGTTCCTTGTCTGCCAGGGCAGAAGCAGTCTTAGTTGTGTTTGAACACCTAAGCATTGAAAAGATCATTTAAAGGCATGGGCTGAGCTGCTGTCTTTAGCTTAGGTGCTGCAGGTCTCTAGCTTAGCCCTTAGTCCACAATGAGAGTTAGGGTTCAGGCTAGATAAGGAGCAGAGACAAAGCCTAAACATCGAGTTGGAGCATGGTGGCAACTGGCGAAACAAAGGAAGGGGTGGACTGCAAGAAGATGTGTTCCTGGACCACATTGCACTCTGGGCCACGTCTGCAGGTCCTTGGCAGAAGTTGAATCAAAATATAGGTTCATGTCAAGAGTGAGCTCAAATTTTATTTGTGCTCTAAAGAAGCTGCTAAAGAAAGGGGAAGGTAGCAAAAACATTTCTCCCCTGAAAACTGTGCCATAACAGGGACTCTGTCCTGGGTTAAGCTGAGATAGAGTTAACTTTCTTCATAATAGCAAGATGCTGTGTTTCGGATTTGTGCTGAGAAGAAAGCTGATAAAAAGTGATGTTTATGCGGCTGCCAAGGCCTTTCAGCTTCTCTGACTGTCTGCAGACAGGAGAAGCTGGGAGGGAGCACAGCCCCAGTTACTAGCCCAGCATTTGATCTTAGGTTTAGGATTGAGACCAAAGTGGCCTATAATCTATTCCATAACATACACGTCGTGCCCAGTATATAGGTGAGGACCCTCCAGAAGATCATCCCTTTTTTGGTTCCGTATCTCTTGCTCCAGGTCATCTCACTCTAGGTGGCTGCTCTACCAAGGCCTTCCCCCCCCACCCCAGTCAGCTCTCTGTCTGGGATGCTCGGGCTGTTATCTCTGTTCCGTGAGTGTGGTTTCGGGACTCTCCCTGCTCCAGGATCATTAGCCAGGAACAGGCTGAGCCTTGATCATCGGGTGGGGTGGCAGTATCACTGTGTATCATTCATTTGTATATAGTATTATTTTCAATATTATTGTAGCTTAGTTATTAAATTGTCCTTATCTCAACCCATGAGTCCTTTTTACCCTTTATCCCTTTAATTCTCTCCCTTGTCTGCAGATGGGGTGGGGGGAAATTAGGTGAGCAGCTGTGTGGGTTGGCCCCAGCCAAGGACAAACCCATCACAGAGTCCTTGGCTAAGACTCAGCCCAAGGTTAAGGCTAAGAGTAGGTTTACGCTTAGAGGCAAAAACCTTAGGCTTTCAGTGGGAGTTGGGTGTCAAAGGAGAAGACAAAGGATAGTTACACTGAAGACAGGCTTCTCCCCTAAGGGTTTTTTCATCTGGGCCGTGGCTGAGGATCTTTAACTGATGATCAACTTGAGGCCAAAGCTGAGGTTTGGGGTTAAGGTCGGAAAAGAGATAGAGCCTGAAGCTGCAGCTGGTGTGGGGCTGCAAAGGGAAAGTTTGTGTTGCAGAGAGGTTTCTCCCCTGAGAACTATTTTTTCTGTGCCATGTTTGAGGGTACTTGCCTAAGGTTCAACCAAAGCCAACTGTTTATCGTTTAGAGCTGAGTTTCAGAGACAAACCATGGAACATCACTTGAAGGGCTATAAAGAAGCCCATTCATGTGGGGCTGCAAAGGTTCTACCAAAGGAAAGAGTACACTTGAGAAAGAGTTTTCCTTTGAGACCTTTTTCCTCTAGTATATGGTAAGAAGTCCTAGCCTAAAGGTCATCTAAGACCAAAATTTATAATTAAGGTTATGGTGGGTATGGGAGAGAGACAACCAGGAGAGCTGAAGTCGAGACTGGAGCTGCCAAGGGAGCTGGCTACGGAATGAAAAATAAAATAAAAATTCTCCCCTCGCAACTTTTTCATCTGGATCATGGTAGGAGGGTAAATTTAGTGTTCGGTCTAGGTTTGAGTTGGAAGTGTTACAAAGCCATTTAACATGGATAATAATTGATTAAAACATGTATTTGTAAGTATAATCTTACTTTCCAACAGCTCTTTTTTAAATATGTGAGTTCCCTGAATTTATTTAATTAATATAGGACATGCTTTTCCCTAATTTATTCTTGAAGTTCTAAATAAATTAAAATGCTGACAACTGCTGTGATACTGGAAGCTCAATGATTAACTATTTAGTTTAGTATCAGCAGCAATAACTTCTCTTCATCAGCCTTTGAAAACCTTTTTGAAGTCCCTTGTAACTGCTGAAGATCTTTAAGATCTCATCTGTGTCCCTATGAACAGCTGTCTCAAAGAAATATTCATGACTGAAATATTGAGGTATGCAATGGTATCCTCTCACAGGATCAAAATTTCATAAAGGCAATGAAGAAAGTTAGCAGATTAAGATAATGCAGCCTAAGGTTCTCAAAGCACCTTCTCTCTTGCATAGTGTTCATGCTATGGTGAAAGATCAGAGCTTATTTTTGATTTGTACAATTAGTTGTATACCAGTAGCTCATCATGCTAGGCATAGCTGAATTGGTAATGCTTTAATTTGATAAATGTACCCATCGGAATGCTCAGTGGTATATGTTTTTACAGAGCCATACTCCGAAGTTAAATGAATACAGACATTTAAACAGAGGAGTGGAATACATCCATTTTTATTGTAACTATACTGGTTAATCAGAAGACACAATAGTCTATATTACAACGGAAATAATAGGATTATAGAAACAATTCAGGATATTAGCCACCTCAGCTAAAATAACCCTTAGCTATAGATAATGTTTTCATTAGCAGAATATTTTCCTGTCTTTGTTTTGCTTTGACTCAAATGGATGACTAGGTCAACATCTTGTTAACTAACTCCACCTGCATCAAATATGAAGTTATTTTCTTTAACAAGGGAGGTCACTACAGAGGTAAAATAAAAGAGGACCAAATACAACTATAAATGTTAGCTGCACAAGAATGTCCAAATTAAAAACTTTCACAGTACTTAGATTATAAGTAACGTGTCATATCACCTCAATATCGTACAGGTACGTTATCGTGACTCTGTCTGACATTGCTTAGCAGAAGTGCCCAGGTTGAGTTCCTGCTAATAAGGACGAGAAAGGGGAGGTTGACAGGGTCCCCACTGTCAGGGCTTTGTGTTGCATTTCATGCTAGGCATGTCACAGAGCTTTTCAAACAAATGCAGACACTGAAAACAGTACAGCAAGACACTGAATCTGTATTTGTGAATTTGAATGAGCACACAACAAGCTCTTGTTAGTAAACATAATACATGATATCCTCAAAAGCAGAAAAACATGAAAAAACTCTTTTGTGATTAAAACTCTACTGGATTAAGATAAACCTACATACTAATTTCAGAATTTTTTTCCCCTCAAAACTGAGAACATCCAATCTATTCTTTCTCTCCTATGATGTGTGGGTTAGCTTGCTCCTGGATTGCACGATATCCTGAGCAGAGCATTTCTTTGATCTGTTATGTGCAGTGTAATACATGCAGTGTTTAGAATCAGGCTTCTGACACTCCACCAGCATCTTTTACTTTTATATTTTTTTAATGTTTTCTTTTTTCCTCTTTCATTTCAGAAAATAAGAATCTGGATGTTATGAAAATTCCTTCAACCTCGGCAAGACAGAACCAATAGCAGAACTTGTAGAACCCCTAACAGATCTTTGTGGGCATAAAGTTGTTAATTTTTTTACCTTCCAAGTTCAACACTGTTTGGTTTTATGTGTAGTGGTGGAATATAAGGTGAATGTAAGTTTAGTACCTTGCGGTGAAACTACACTTCAAGGCCAGTACCTAACTGCAGGAAGAATTCTGTCACTGGTGGCTTCAGCCACTGCTGAGACATGGACTGCTTTTTATGTGAGAGGGAGAGATGGCTGGCACTCTGCCAGCAAGTGCTGAACTTGTTCATGTTTGTATATCTGTCTTGACTTCAAAGTGTGCACAGTGCAAAACAGAGCACTTCATGAATTTACGTCATTTTTCCCTTCATGTCAGGCAATTAGCACTCCTACACACTCCCTGTAGCTGTACTTTGGAAATCACAAATATTTTTGCAGTGTTTCTCAGAACTAAGCAGGTATAATTGTACAATAAGTGTTGGAGAGAGACTTACATATATAACACTGTGCCAACATCAGATGAATTTGAAATTCTGCTTCATTTGTATCAATTAATCACTCATGGATTGAGTACAGGAATATAAACAAAGGCATTGCTAGGATTAATATCTGGGTATTTGTAAAAAAGCAACATTAAATGTGTATTGGTTTCTTAAAGTAGTTGCTTCAGTAACATGTCTTGTGGTTGCAGTTGTTTCCAGATGTTGTGTATGTAGAGCAGGGCTTTTGTCAGTCTGAAAACAGCCTTCATACTACAGCAGAAAGGACATGTGCTGATGATTACCTGTGATGGGTTTAAAAAACACCAAGGGTGCAATTTCATTAATAGACTGCATAAAGTAGCTTCCAAGAGATCTAGTTTTTCAGTTATTTAGATTTTTCCTACTGCAAGGGAGACAGGATCATAAAAGACCTATATTTGTACTGAAGTTACTCATACCTCAGTTTGCCTCCCAGTAAATGGGGCAGCATTTAGAAAATCCTTTGGTAACCTGAGGTAACCAAGAAAAATCAAACGTATCATTGTAACAGCATACTTAGAGGTTATGGGGAGCTTTGAACACACAAGTGATGCAGGCTCAGACCTTTAACCTTTAAAATCTACACCTGTCAAATGAAGAAATTCCTTCATTTTGGATTAATTTTAGAGAAAGTTCTTCATCTCTCACTTTTAAAAGGATGTATTTTAACATGTGTTCCAGTGAGATATATGAAATCTCACATATTTATTTTAAGCCTAGCTTATTTAAATTGCTTCAGCTATTCTTGTAAATAGATATCGCCTTTTTAACTGAAAATCTTTAGGTAAATTTTAGGAAAGCAAGGCAGGTTACAGGAAAGGGAAGAGGTAAGTCTTTCCTACAGGCATACAGATTTATCTGATTAAATTTCTTTTTCCTTTCAGTTTTTATTTTGCCTTTCAAAAACAGTATTTCTTAGTGTTTTTTTTTTTTTTTTTTTTTTTTTATTTTTTGCAA
>WKFP01013486.1:253150-271914 GCA_011057875.1 Pterocles orientalis | reverse complement strand
TTTAAAAAAATTATTTTTTTTTTTTTTTTTTTTTTTTTTTTTTTGATAGATTGTGCAAGTACAGTATCTGTTTGTACCTGTGGACAGGATTTATAGTTTTCTGTGAAGAACAGGCCCTCAGAAATAAGAGTACAGGACAGACAGTATTTTTAAGTGTGAGAAGTGAATAACAGTATGCTGCTAAAGTAATACTCATATGAAAAGCATAAAAAGACTGCTCTAGTGAGGCCCAAGGACTACAGCTACTGCAGTTGAGATCAAAATAATACAAAAGTTTCATGCACGAATTTATTATTGGCCTTGCTAAAGCAACGTCAGTGCAGCACAGTAGTTTGGTATTTAGGGAAACTGAACTCTGAAAAATGCGAACTAATATAGTGTTATAAGGATGAAAAAACACTGGAGCATCTGTTCTCCAAAAGTGGACGCTTAGGGGTGAGTCACAGAACAGAGCAAGCACTCAGTGATCGCTCTTTTTAATAGTCTTCCAGTCTCTAACACTTTTCTGCACAGTGATCCTTTGAGTCAGAGATTTAGTAGTAACAAACTTCTCATTAATTTGTCTTACATGGACTTTTACAATGATCCCTGGAAGACAAAGAAATTTTCATCCTCCACATGGATCTTTGGTCAAGGACTCCTCCAGTCAACGTTTAATGTTATCGTCCTTTCACAAGAATTGTCTCTCGTCTTCTTTCCATTTGCTATTGAAATGGATTTCTCAATTTTAAGACCCCAGTTCACAATGAATCTTTGCAGGGAAAAAAAACCAAAACCAAACCATAAACCAAAATGAAATGAAAGTCCTCAAAGGCAGTACATATGTTCCCTCTCCACTGTTTAGGATTAATTACGTGCCTTGGCATGTAACACACAATAATAACCTTAGTAGGGAGCTGGCTAGCTTTCCATGACCTCAAGCTGCTGTAATATGAGCACAAGGAAATTACAAGATCCAGGTAAATTTATCTCAGACAAAGGGTGCTAAGTGCAGTCATCTAACCTAATGCCTAGTGAAGCTGTCCTCATAAGGTACTTCACTTATATAGTTACCAGCGAAAGGTAGGATCCTTAGATGGACTAAATATCTTATATATGTATCTAAATATGAGCAGATAAGATTTTCACTTATTTGCATGGCTTCAAAATAACTTAACCTCTCTCCGTTGTCTCTACAGGGAAGCTGAAAGATTTACCAGTCACTCAAATGTACCTGGACGAGCTGGATGACTAAATTAAGATGACTGATTTCACTCCCTCAAGGTTTAAGACACACTCAATGTCTGTAGAACAGAAAAGGATTGCAACTCCACTCTTCAGGACTGAGCTATGGATCTTATCAGTAAATCATTCTTAGGTGTCGTATTGTTATTTTTAGAAATTTATTTTAGTGATTAAAAAAAGAAAGAACTGCACTCCTTTATTATTAGAAGGAGTGAAAAATTCATACATCTGTGAAATGTTGCTCTAGATCAGCTGGTGACGGAGGATCTGTAACAAGTTATTTCCTTGACACTGTCTGTCTAATCAGTTCTAATAACAAATTTGTATTTGTCACTGAAGAATGAGATGCTAAAATATATAATTAATACATACACCTTTACAAGTGTATTTACACTTGCACTTTTTGTTCTTTTCTGCCATAAATCTTATGCTATTGATATTAATTTGAGGTCATGAGCAAGTGCAATCTTCTAAAAATGCTAATTTGAGACAGTTTGTGGAGCTTTGGGGTTTTAAAGAGATAGTTCCTTTATTTCTGTACTTACTTATTATGTATTTATTTTAATATCTATACTTTTCGCCTTCCATGTGAACATAATTAAAATATGGCTCAAGGGATTTTCTGTAGACATTCCAGAAATTTCACCTTTAGTCAGAAGCCAAGTGTAACAAATCATGGCTATTTCCACCTGGCTCACAGGGTCATCAGCAGGGATCAGTTGTAGCTAAAATTCAGCCTCTGCTGCTGGAACTAAAAGAACACTCAGATTTAAACATTCCAGGCCAAAAAGGAATGATAGAGTTGACTCTACAGTTGTGTTCTGTGGTTTATTACAAAACAGCCTTCACAACTTGAGTGTCTGTCTACCAGGCACTTGAGACTAACTTTTCTGATGCAAGATGTGTAATGAGTTATTAAAACGATGGACTGGCACTTGTGATTATGTTTGCCTAATGGCAGGCACTGATGAGATTAGCACCTATTATTAAAACTGATTGCACACTTCATGGCCAAATTTTTTTTGTTCTGGGGAAGGAAAAAAAAAGAAGATAAAAGCAGCTGATATGAGCATTTTCATAGGAACCTATCTGTTTTGACAAGAATAGATTGCTTTGTGTAAGAGAAATAAACACACACTGCAGTATAAATGCATCAGGGAGGGCACTTGCCCGACAAATACCTCTTCACAGCGGTAGCTGCTGATTCAAAAGTTTAAATATTACAGTAACTTCCCAAGTGAGCACTCCACTTGGCCACCAGCCAGACGTAGTTCTATGTAGTGCAATAGTTCCACCAAGAAGAATGAGGAGATCTTCCTTCAACAGTGAATACACAAGAGACCTCATCTGAGATACAGAGGATCCTTTTTGAGATCTCTGGTCTGAATTAATAGAAAGGAGGGAGACCTGTTGCCCACACACCAGCCAAATGCCCTTTGCTATGGGTCATTTAAGTGAACAAGACCAGTATGCTTTTAATGACTTTACATTTCACACTTTCAAGCTTTTAACTCAATGCAGCCTGAAAAAAAAAAAACAACCCAAATTTTAGACTTTCCATCCATGAAATTCACTTTCAATAGACTTTTTTTTTTTCTAGGATGACAGCTATTAGGTTAATGATTCCCAGTTAAGTCCCCATTTAAAATGAGAAGAAAGCGTCTGGTAATGGCGTATCCAGGAGAGTGTAGCAGAACTGTCAATGGCATCAGACATGACAACTGGAAAGGTGAGGCATGAGGACTGAAGTATCAAAAATCTAGACCGGTAACTGGCGGTTAAATTAGTTTCCAATAGTGAACACAAACCAAAATTAAGAATGTTATTATAAGTGATTGTAGTTCACTGCCACACACAGATGTTTGTTAACAGACTGTAAATGAGGCATCAGAGTTAAAAGCATGAAGGAGGCAGAGCATTCAGAAGACAGTAAATACTAGCAATGAGTTCTGAGCCACTCTTATCCCCTTTACAATACAGCAGTTCTACTGCTATATTAAGACAGGAAGAAGATGGAGATAGAGAAACAGAGTCGGTAGGAAAAAAGAATTAAAGAAAGGGGGATTAGAAAGAATACAGCTTGCACTTGAGAAACAAGAGCCTCATACTTCGGAGTGGCGCTAGAAGTAATGGATACAGTTTCAAAGCTGAATCTGAATGATGTTCCTTAACTCACTTCCACAACTGGAATCGCGCTGTAGCATATTATGACTGTCTCTAACTTATTTAGTCAGCCTGCAGTTTGGCTTTGGAGACAGATACCTGCAGTGATATAACCAGGAGATGAAAGCAACACTTGTGGGACTTTTTGATTATCTTCTGATAAAAATGACTCTCACAGGGACTCCATACCATGGTGCCAGTCAGTATAAGGATAAGACTTGCAGAGACCAGTTTTAGCTATGGGCTCCATTGACCACCTGCAGTTAAGTTTGGGGGCAAGAAGAAAAGAGGAACATTGTTCCTTTCAGCTCAATTTGCAAGAGAGCTGTTTCTAAAGGAGTTTTGAAGACAGAATACTGTCAGTACTGAGTAAACTGGCTTACTGTTCTTTCAAAATAAAAACTAAATGCAGGGTTTATAAGTAGCAGGAATTAGCATTACAAGACTTGCTTTAGCATTGCTACTTATCTGGGGGTTGATTCTGCAACTTTGAAATTAATGGAATTTCATTAATTGAACTAAATGGGAAGTGAATTAAGCTCTCAAATGTTCTCAGATCCCCAGAGAATGAGTCTGCTCTTCAGAAAAGTCAGATATCACAACAGTCAAAACCTCTATTGCAATCTAACCTCCACTGTATTAAAAATTAAAAAAGTCCAAACCTTACAGCATAGAACTTCAAAAAGTTTAGAGTTCATCTGAAGGTAAGCATATTATACAGTTCAGCTGCCTTCAGGCAGCTCATTTTAGATAGTTCTCCTGTATCATCATTAAATAAGTGAATATTTTAAACTTTAAGAGCAATTGTATTAAAGTGTCACAGCAATATGTGAATCCCTAACACAAGTACAGCTCCTTGGGAATAAGGTACCAGATAAACAAAGGTTACCTATACTAGTTTTTATACATACAAACTACAACACTGTTAAAGAATGCAATATTGTACAGATAGTTAGTCAGATACAGAAGAGTACCAGAAAGGACATTTAGGGCAACAAAAAACCCAAACAAACAAAATTAATCTAGAAGGAACTGTTTTACTCTGCATCTGCCTGTAGCTTTCTAGGGAATAGTACTTACCTTTAGTCTGTCCTTTAAAACTATACACATTAGTAGAAAGCTGGCATTTAAGACAATATGCTGTAATTTATTCTGTTCTTTTTGGTAAGAAGATGGAAGGCACCTGTGTAGATCTCCTTTACTACAGCCAGCTGGAGAGCTCAGTAGGATACAATAGAGAAAAAATAAATTTGCATGCACATGTGGGAATAGTTAAATAATGCAGAGAACCTATGAATGGCGTGTGAGTGCCAACGTGTGCAGTACTGTAAGGAGCCAGTATAAGAAACAGGAACTCACTTTTATTTATCTGTCCTTAAAAGAAACAATTCAAGTTCCTTTTTATAATATATTTAAAATGAAAACAGATAATGGATTGTTAGACATATAAATGAAACTTATATTCAGGTTTGAATAATAGCAGCTTAATTTCAGATGCAAAAATACCGCCACGTGCTAAATTTTCTCAACTTCCTTTGCTTCACATGAAGAGAAAGGTATTCAGGAACTTGAAGAGTGAACACTATGCTTTGAACTGAACCCATTGTACCAGATTCAGTAATGATGATAAATTGTATTTGTTGCCAAAAAAAAAAGATTAAACATTAATTAATCTCTCTTAATATTTTTAGCCTGCCTGAGGCCATGATCTTTCTAATTTAAGTAAATGTCTATCTCAAATGGTACAGAGCTTGTTCATAAGAAAGCTATGGGGTTTGGTGCAGTGTATTGTTGGGAAAATTAGTACAAAAATCAAATTTAAAATTAGATTGGCAATCTCATTTATTTATACATTGTATTGTGGTCTGCATGAAAGGCAACTCAATCTGTGTTTTGGAACTGAGTAATGGCTCTGTATTTCTCTGTTCTGTTCATAACAGAAATGGCCCTAAGCATTTTAAATAGCCTGACTTTTATGCTTCAGCTAGCCTTAGGTGAAACTGTGCCTAAACAGAAATATAATTTAAATAATTTTTAAACATTACTTTACATGGAGCCTTTTCAGGCTACAAGCAGCCAGTGTATCTGATTACAGAATTTATTAAAAGGGAAAAGTAGATTATCATCCTACAAATTGTAAGAAGTGTTTTGCTTCTGAATATTTTAAGCACATGTACTTAAAGTGTCTATAGAGGTATATGTAGACATAGAAGCATACATAGCTACTAGTATATGTATGCATATGTCTATGAATACTTCTACAAGTATATATATATATATATATATATACACACACACACCCTCCCCCGGTAAGGATTTGGTTTGACAATGCATTATATTGAATATTAGTACATTCTATTTTATATATGCATACATATAGTATTTGCTTGCACAAAGGCAAAACAACAGCATAAAAAAAATGTAACAAATTTTGTAAATACTCATTTGTAACATATAAATGTAACAAGGTACAGTTCTTGATAATGTAGGTCTAGCCAGCACAGTGACATGGAAAGTTTCTCAAAAAAAAAAAAAAAGAGGTGGAAATGGAGAAGTACAAATGGGTAACTATGAAGAATCTATCCATATTATTAAAAAATTTAGGGCAACTACATTAAGGAAAGAAGTTCCCTCTGCTGTTTTTGAAATGAGGCATGTGTTTGAACTGTGTGACACTTACCATGTTGTGTCTTGGTTGCCATGTAAACTAGTTTCACTTTGCTCAAAATAGTTCTGCCACAGGATGTTCTAGTTTTGGGGGGTTTGTGGGGTTTTTGTTTTGGTTTGAGGTTTTTTGTTTGTTTATAATAAACTAAAAGGAAAGAGCAGAATTTAAAACTACGAAGATGCTTTAAGAAAAGGCAAAACGCCATAGGGCATCTTTTTAGGGAGAGTTATTGAGGATATCTCTGAGAAGAAAACACAAATAACATGAGATGTTTCCAAATGAAAAATTCAAAATAGCAATCAGATCATAGGGTGAAGCATGGTATCCAATGAGACCATCAGAGTTACTATTTTTGTACTAAAGGAAACAGTAGTTTATTTGCCTACAAAGCATCTGTTACTCCACTGTTATTTATCGTATATAGTAATTATCTGTATACCCTGAAGGAAAGTATTCTTCTCTACCTGGAAAAGCATAACTCCCATCAAAACTAATGCAGATTTTTCACATGCCTGGGGACAGGTGAAAGTTAGCAGGAACCCAAATCAAGCGGTTTGCCTGAGGGCTTTTATTACTTGGAAATTTATTGGAAAGTAGTATAACTGTAGTTAGAGGCAAAAATAAGTTCTTCACATATATGTTGCCAATAATGAGCTTGCTATAGTTAACCACTGATTAACACATCCGTGAGGAGTTACCAAGTGCTGGGACCTTTGTCAGAGATTAAATGTTATTTCTGCTCATTCACCTCCATAGTCGGATTACATAGGTTTTACTAATCTTGCTAGACTGAGTCTTGTTTTGAAATCTCTGAGTTTTTCATTAACAATTAAAAAGTTTTCCTTACTGCACAAAATCCCTGGCAACACCTTTCTAAAGCTGACTAATGATATTTTATCAGTATTAAAAAATGAAATTAAATATGATAACTAAAATGTTTAAGCTATTCTGATAATAATGAAGCATCAAAATTAAAGGTAATAACATGATTAAAAAAGTATAGGAACCAATCTGTGCTAAGAAAAAACTATATGCATTCTGCAGTTTTCATTACTGCAAATGTTTTTACTGCAAATGATTGCTTAGAGCATCTTTATACTTTAGAAGAAAGTGGGATAAAGGACAGAAGGATTCCAGAAGAAATTTCAACAAAGATTCTTAGCTCTAGAAGAAAGACACTTGCTTTAAGAGAAAATTGAGAAAATCTGGTGGAAGGGAGAATTCTAAATCCGATGTTCACAACTGAATATCCAAGGAGTTTTAAAAATTTTACAGAAGTGCAATTCCTGTAAATTAAATTTTTGATAGGTCATAAAAGATAAGGGTATAGGCATATTCTGTTGAATAAGTGTAAGTTTGAGGAGGAGTATGTGCAGCGAGGAAAACAGAAACATTGAAAATATGATGCATCCAAATAACAGACAAAATACTAACATCTGTTTTTCTAGTGTAATTTGTGAACTGAAGCCTGAAACAGTACGATATTTCTAAAATGAATGAATATAATTTTGAATATAATGATTAGCTTCTGGGGAAGTGGTCTGTTTGAAATAAGATAGGATACTGTGCTTCTGTGTGGTTAGGAAACAAAGCTCTATATTGCCACATCACATTCCTAAATTTTTGTTCTCGGCTGGAATAGCCTGATACTGTTTGACCTCCTGGCAATACTGTCTAGTCACACTGCCAGTAGCCTTGCTGTGTTGTCTCAACCATTCAGTCTTCCTTCTGGCAGGTGAACTGATTTTGTAACAGAAATCAGTGTTCAGCATCATGTTGCTTTTGTCACAAATTTTCAGGGCTTTTGGGTAAAACCCTTTACTCAGAGGTAACAATATGTATATACAGCTAACACAGCCAGGGAATGACAGGCTTTTTCAAACCTCTCGGGTATTGATTCAAATTAAGCAGCTGGGGGTGATTAATGTTAACTGAATATGAAGGCAGATAAGAAAAAAATCCCAGCAGCTTCCACAGTAAGTTTATTTCTTGCTATGATGAACTGGCTTTTCAGCTCACCCACAGAGGACTCCAGAATCTTTAAGTTAAAAGTTTCTGTATTGCTACTGGGTGGAAAATGCGGAGTGTGTTGACACCAAGCTGTGCTTATTTTGGCTCTACAAATTCTCTGATGTTCTGGAGTTGAGGGCATGTAGGAGAGCTGCACTAAGCTAGCACAAAGGAACAAACAACTCGTCTGTTCAAAAGTGCTGGCATAGAGATCTGTTGGCAAAAACTGGTGGATTGCCATTCTTGCCTCTGGTGTTAATTCTTCCAGAGGTAGTTGACCGGGCCCCTGTTTAGAAGTTAAGTTTTAATTAGTTCAAACTTGCTTGACATTATGAAGGCCTCTTGAGAGCTACTTGCTTGAATTTATGTATTTATTAATTCATTTTGCAAGTGTTTGTTGTGGGGAAGGCACTTGTTTGTTTAAGACAACTTTATGAACGTAAGTACAGGACAACTTTGAAGAAGTGTGAAGTGTAAAAAAATGTTGTGGGTTTTTTTTAATGTTACTAAAAAAGAGGCTGATGAAAAAAAAAAAGAAATCTCTCAATATAACTACTGAGGCCTGGATAGAGTTCAGCTGCTGCTCTCTTCTGTTTCTAAACATTGTGTCTGAAAAGCTGTACATTGGAAGGGGCAGCAGTAAAGGTCCGTAGATCAAATCCAGTTTTCAGGTATAGCGCCCAGATGTGTGCCCCTCAAAGGGACTTTGGGTCCATAGGGCAGAGAGTCTCTATTTCATTTGTGAAGGATATTGTAAAACTGGGTTTTAATGGCTGTTGTTCATCTCATGTTTTCCCCAGACTTAACAGCAAGAATTGAATTTCACACCAGCCAGCCCAAGATGTCAGCACACTTTTTTGGATTTAAACACCAAGCTCTGTTTTCAGGAACAGCTAAATATTAACAGGAGTTTGCTAGCACTTCCGTATCTGCACCACTGAAACAATTTCCACAAAGTGAAAACACAGCAACTTTTACATGCTCTCTATTGTGAGGAAAATTATTCAGACTGTCTGACTCTGCAAATACTACACGAGCTGGTTAAAAAGGTGGATAAAAAGGATGAATAGTAATTTATTTTGCAGTGTTGATACTTCCCAAAAGCAAGTGGTATTGGTGAATTGCACTTCTGTAAAAATGCAAGGGGAGAACCCTGCAGCCTTTGCCTGACAGAAATACTGAAGTGGGAGCTCACAAATGAAAAATAAAGTTTCAGAAACGGTGGTTAGATACTGGAGAGAGACTTGCATGAATGAATGTTTCTTCTTACTTCCAATATTTTTATATATCTCTGATAGACACCCTCATTCCTAAATTTCCAGTGGTTAATTTTGATGGCCAAAGTTACTGGAGGAGGTCCATGTAATCGCTGAAATACCAGCAGTGCTGGAAAGTTCAGTGCCTTTTGAAATGTTCTACGTGATGATTCTCCTACATGAATTACCTATGGGGCTTGATTTAGGAGTTGGGGTCAGAACAAATTTTAACTCCTATCAAACCTGATCAGAAAGAGTACTCATTTTTTCACCTAATACTTACCTGACTATATGAAGTCAAGATCTTTCTTTTCTCATGAGGAAATTTAAGTCCCCATTTTTCCATCCATAGAGAGACTATCCTAATCACAGATCTATAGGGATTTCCTTGTTTAAATGGGGTTTTTTTTGTTTGCTTGTGTTGTTCTGTGTTGAGGAAGCTACTTCCTGTAAATTCTCATCTCAGGTGTACAAATGTCCTTGCACTTTCCCTCACGGGCCATAGACACTCAACTCAATATTGTGAGTCCCTTTAAGTGATAGAGCACCAAAAATGTAAATACTCTAAAGACGGGTATTGTGATCCTGAAGTGATCACTGAAACTCTGGCTGTGGGTAGAGAAGCATATTCAGCTCCTCTGAAGTTCAGCCCATTCTTTCTAAACTTATACCTCTAAAGTAAACACACAGAAAGTGAATGTTACACCCAGAATAGAATTCAAAATTTTTCATAGACTCATATCATAGAATCATAGAATGGTTTGGGTTGGAAGAGATCTTAAAAATCATCTAGTTCCAACCCCCTTGTCAAGAGTGAGGACACCTTCCACTAGACCTCCTTCCAAAGCCTCGTCCTCCTCTAGGGATGGGGCATCCACAACTTCTCTGGACAACCTGTTCCGATGCCTCACCACCTGCCTAAGAAAAAATTTCTTCCTAATATCTCATCTAAATCTACTCTCTTTCAACTTAAAACCATTACCCCTTGTCCCACCACTACACTCCCTGATGAAGAGTGCCTCCTCATCTCTCCTGTAGGCCTCCTTTAGGTACTGGAAGGCTGCTATAGGGTCTCCCTGCAGCCTTTTCTTCTCCAGGCTGAAGAACCCCAACTCTCTCAGCTTGTCCTCATATGGGAAGTGCTCTCAGGATCTCTGACCACTTTTGTGGCTCTCCTCTGAACTTGCTCCAACAGGTCAATGTCTTTTTTATGTTGGGAGCCCCACAGCTGAACACAGTACTCCAGGTGGGGAGCAGGTTAGAGGGGGATAATCACCTCCCTCAACCTACTGGTTGTGCTTGTTTTGATGTAGCTCAGGACACAGTTGTCTTTCTGGGCTGCAAGAGCGCATTGCTGGGTCACATTCAGCTTCTCATCAACCAAAACCCCCAAGTCCTTCTCCTCAGAGCTTCTCTCAATACATTCTCCACCCAGCCTGTATTTGTGCTTGGGATTGCCTCAACCCATGTGCAGGACCTTGCACTTGGCCTTGTTGAACTTCATGAGGTTTGCATAGGCCCACCTCTCAAGCTTGTCAAAGTCCCTCTGGATGGCATCCCTTCCCTCCAGCATGTCCATCACATCACACCACACGGCTTGGTGCTGTTGGCAAACTTGCTGAGAGTGCACTCAGTCCCACTGTCTATGTCTCCCACAAAGATGTTCAACAGCACTGGTCCCAGTACTGATCCCTGAAGAATGCCACTTGTGACCGGTCTCCACTTGGACATCAAGCCATTGACCACAACTCTCTGAGTGTGACCTTCCAGCCAATTACTTATCCACTGAGTGGTCCATCTGTCATGTGGGACAGTGTCAAAGGCTTTGCAGACATCCAGGTAGATTATGTCTGCTGCTCTTCCTTTATCCACCAATGCTGTAACCCTGTTGTAGAAGGCCACCAAGTCTGTCAGGCACAATTTGCCCTTAGTGAAACTATGCTGGCTGTCACCAATGACCTCCTTATTTTCCATGTACCTTAGCATAGATTCCAGGAGGATTTGCTCCATGATCTTGCCAGGCATGGAGGTGAGACTGACTAGCCTGTAGTTTCCCGGGTCTTCCTTATTTTATTTTTAAAAGGTTTCCTCTTTTCCAGTCAATAAGGAATTCACCAGAGTGCCACAACTTCTCAAATATGATGGATAGTGGCTTAGCAACATCATCCACCTATTCTCTCAGAACTCGTGGATGTATCTCATCAGGTCCCATGGACTTGTGCACTTTCGGGTTCCTTAGATGGTCTCAAACCTGACCTTTTATAGCTGGTGGTTCTTCATTCTCTCGTTCTCTGTCTTTACCTGCTGCCTAGTTGGGCAGTGTGGCTTGGGCACTCCAGTGAAAACCTCAGATTCAAAATCTTACCTGTGTCGTTCTGTCAAAAATCAAAAGCAGAATTTTGAACTTATGACATGTGTTTTTACAGCAAGACAATAATTTCATTATTTTGGAGGAGATCTCTTTGCCCAGCTGTCTATGTGAGAGTTCCTACTGAAGTAAAAAACTATTCCTCATCCAAAAGGCTTTCTGATGGAAGGATTCAAAAGTGAAAAACATGCTGAAACAAACAATAGATCTAAGTTTCTATGTTCAGATCCAGGTCCAGACATTGTAAAAATTATTCTGTGTGGACAGTGTTAAGACAAGCTGTCTGGAAACCAGTTTCAAATTCTGAACACTACCTTCTCATTACTTCTAGATATATTAATTTTCTTTATCCAGAATGGAAGGAATAGAGTACTCATATTAAAAAGTAGCAAATATGTGTGTGTTATGGCAACCATCTGTATAGGGGAGGCATTTTTAACTTTTTAAATGAGGTTTAACGACCACCAGAGTCACCTCCATTACTAAGTCTATCTATTTAAGAGATGTTGTTTGAGGCCAACAGCAGCTGCTGCAGTGACGGCAAAAAGCACACACATATATACACACATATATAAAATTCTGAAAGCCACAATTGCTTCATTAACGTTATTGAAGGCATAAAATAAGTTTTAATTGTATGGCTGATTTCCCACAGCAATTTAATGGAGTGAGTATTTGGCAGGAATCAAAAGCTGTAAAATTCATGTTGTTTGTTCATGAAGTTAGCAGTGAGCTAAATCCTTTAGCTGTTACTCAGGCAAAATCCCTATTGAAGTGCATTGAAGTGAACTTCAGTTTCCCTTGAGGACTAAGGTTTGCAGCATTTTTCTCAAAACAAATAGCAATGTTGAACCTTAGCGAAGCTGTCATGATCAGAGAGACAAAGACAATGTTACTCTACATTTAAAACATCTTTCTTCTTTTTTCTCTTTTTTTCCCCTTTTCTTTCCAGTATGACAGATGCAGCAATTCAGGGGAACAGCTCGATGTCGCATGGACATTTATTTTGATTAACAATACAGAAACAGTCAGTTGATTTCCAAGGTGCTTCATTTTTAGATGTTTGCTGTTGGAAACATCAAACATCTGCCTGGAGTGAGTAACTAAATGGCTTATAGCACTATATCTGTTCCTATTTTAGGTTTCCAAAGCCAGAGGCACGTAAACACCCATGCAGGATCCTAGGTGCTCATTGAGACTTGGAAGCTGGAAATACCTAAGCCATACAAGACCAATTGCTCCTGGCACTTAAAAGGCTAGTAAAAACAGGTTATAATGTTTACATGACTTTTTATGGGTCAGAGTTTATTATAGCTCCATTCTACAGCCTACAGCAGAGGAGCATTTTACAAGGCTTTTGATGTGCTTGACAGATATGTTTCAGTGAGTTTGCCAAGGCAGACTATTTCAACTGTGCCCCTAACATTTACATATTTCCAAGATTCCCTTTGCAGTGAAAGATACCTGGGAATTGGACAATATGAAAGCAAATTGGATTGGACACAATTCATAACAATAAATAAACCCTGTGACTTCTAATAATAAGAATATTTATACATGTCAGAAGACATTATATGCTGCACTCAAAGTGCTGTATTGAAGCACATTGTGAGGGCTACAAAGTTAAGCTACCAAAAACTAGAGAATGCTAGAATTAAACTTCCTTGCTTAATCACTTCCCTTTCCTTACAAAAAAATTCTTGCTCCATGCTTGGCACAAGATGTCCCCTCTCACTTCTGTGAGTATTCTCAGTTTCCTTTCTTTTTGTGGTTCAGTTGTTGATCCATGTCTCCTCTGTTGTACACTACTGAATCTCGACACAAATTTATTGGTTACTTCACAGGGTCTTCTATGGTACTTGTAGGTATAATATCTGAGTACATTACAGTAGTCCACAAATGGTCATGATGGAAACAAATTTTTGTTAATAAAGAGAGTGGTACAAGGCAAAGAAAGAAAAACGTACTGTCATGAGTGTAACAAATTTGATCTTTTAAGAAAAAGAGCTTGAAATAGTTATTTTACTTGTTTAGTGGCAACACTTAGTGGTAGTTAATTAATGAACTATCAGTATCTCAGTGGTCCAAGGTCCTCATCTTGCCTTCTGGCAGGAGTGTGTGGTAATCCCTTAAGAAAGAGAAGAGGAAAGGAACTATTTCAAGAGAAAGAAGTAGGAAACTTTTCTTTGACCATTTCACTTTTTATTAAATTAATGTTGGATCTTTCTACTTAAATATGTCTTAGATACAGTATAGTGGAACAGGCCAGTAGGTAGAGTGCTGGTGAGACTTAGAAGGAAAATTTATAGTGATAGTGATAGCCTGGTATATAAGGCAGAATAATGATCTTCTGCTAAGTTGTTCTGCTTACTTTATATGTTCTCTTAGCTCTCTTCTTCCTAGACTGCATGTTTCTCCAAATTGGAATTATTTCTCCCAGCACGGAAATGGAACTTCCTAAAGTGATATGTCTGGTTGTACCATTGAAACTGGAGATCAATAAAGCGAAATTTCTCATGTACGTGCAGTTCATACTTCACTCTCTGGTTATAAACTGCTCAGCGTGACTTGGGCAGGTGGAATATCACGGATAGTGGAAAAGCAGAGGCTAATTCTTTTTCTGTGTGATAACTAAGTAACAGATAAGAAACACTAACTGTTACGATTGACTGGAAACAATTGTAATTTGTGACAATCCCTATGTATTTATACACAAAACTTCAGTGATTTGGCATCCATTTTTAGCAACTTTGAAATAAAACTTTCGTCTGAAATTGTTGGTGAAAAAAGAATCACCAGACAAAGTAAACTTATACCCTATTTAAACAATTTTTAACTTAAAATATGTTGCTGCCCTACCATAGAGCTAACACTTCCTTCTTTATGGAATTTCAAGTGTTATGGAAGTTCTGATAACACAAATTGTTTGTAACCAGAAAGATGACTTGCATTAAAAACAAACTGCCACACCATACTGTACAGTAGCATTTTATTGAGTTTGAAGTATCTGGCTTGTTAAGTCTATTTAAGCAGCTGTTATCTCACTTCAGTCTGATCACAGGAGTGTTTGAAATGAAAATAAAACCTGCTTTGTTTACAGAACTCTTTTAACTTCTATGGATCAAGAATTGTTTGTTCTTTCTGACAGTTTTTACAGGCTTTTGTTACATTTTATTCTTACTGTGATAGATGCTGGTAATTTTCTGCTTGCTTTTTGCAAGTCTTTTCCCACCAGCCACACCACAGGGAGTTTATCAGAAAAGGCTGATCTTTCCTAATCCACTACCACATACCATGTGCCCTTTGGAACAGGTATGCTTTCATATCAGTGTTCAATACAACATTCTGCTAAATAAACAAGCTTCTTTTTAGTTTGTTGGTTTGGTTTGGTTTTTTTACTTTAAAGGAAAATAAATTTTCTTTGCACGTGTTTAGGCAATTACATTTTCAGTTTTTGGTGATGTCAGTCAGCAATAGTGGTATCACCTCAAAGAGTGATATTAACTGGCCAAAGAATCTTTCCTGCATACTGTGGCATTTTCTCAGACATGATGTCATCTACTAACATTTCTTGGTTGAATAAAGAACATGTGAACCATAATGATGCTATGCTGAAGATTAATTAGGTTCTAATTCGTAATTTTAAGATTTTTTTGGTCGTCTTGACTGACATTTCATACAATCATAGAAAGTCAAGTTTATACTGAAATAACTACCCGTGAGAATATAACAGCAAATTTAGCGTTTGAATAAGAATACATTACAAGCAAAGTTAATAAATTTATTACGTGTTAATTTTTTAAAAATGTTGTTTCTGCTTTATTCAAAAGATAAAAATAAGCTTAATAGTGATTGTTAGGTAAAACTTCATAAGGCTGTTATCAAACAGTGCTTTTTTAATGGTGTAAAGAAGTTTCTTAAAAATGTTGGAATAACTGCTTATTCTCCCTGTTTCAAGACCAATGCTTAAGATATCCTTCAAAATGAATTAATCAGATAGTGAACCAATTATTTTACATGTGTGAATAAGAGTAACTTTTTTTTTACACAACCTACACCTATTTTTCTGTTGGCTTCTTATGATTATTTTAATTTACTCTGCAAACATTAACAGAAACATGCAAACATAAATGTCTAATAATACACATACTCCAAAGGCAAGATTTCAACTCTTAAATAACACACAAATATCATACTTTAGCATTAATATTAAATGTGGTTTCTTCAAACAGAATGTCCATCAGATTTAGATATACAACAAAAATAACTGAATGTATGTCAGAATCTGAGTAGAAGGTGTCAGCTATTAATTGTTGCGGGAATACAATCTATGGATTCTCAAGACCTAGAGAAATGAATATGCAATGAACGTACAGAATTTAGTGCATTGTGGGAACTAGCATAACATAAATAATATGTTAACAGAAGAAAATTGCCTAGTAATTAATTTTATAGGTTTTACATAGTAATTAGTAAGACTTCAATTGTATTTCTAGACATAAGACTATATCAAGCGATCATACAGAACCAATCATTTGAGAAGAAAAAAAATTATGAGGCATTTTGCCACGTCCTGTGTATTTCTGAAGAAATTTTAGCACGGCCTTATGTAACCAGCTGATCTGAATGTGTTTATGCTATACTGAATAATGGAAAAATTCAAAGTGTCTCCTGTCCTTGGGATGATATTGCAGTTTTGCTTCCCTGTTATGAAATTTTATCTGTATCTAGCTTCAGTCGAAGATGAGCAATCTTCCTGCATTTGAAAATAAACTGACCCAAGTTCAGCCTTAGAACTGAAATTCCAGGAGTTGCCTGTTGCAACACATTCAGTCTGCTGCAACTGGATTGTTTCATATCTCACATTTTAAACTGGGAATATTTTTACTGGAGGCAAGATATTGTCAATTATAGCATGATGGGACCAGGGAAAAGTTCTGGACACTGTACTTCGGTGAGGTCTTTGGAAGTCTTCAGACTTGGAGCTAAGGTCTGAAGAAGAGGACACAAATGAATGAATGTCTTTGAACATCCTCTTTGATACCTAATGCTAACGCACGATGTTGAAAGATCTTACCTACCTGCTACCTGAGTCTAATGACTTCAGGTATTAAAGGTCTAGTATTGATAAAGACCGGGGGTCCTCCCACCCTCCTAGGGTGAAACTGGTGTGTTCAGCTTGCTTCCTGAAATGCCTGGACACAAGTGCGTGCAGCATGGGGCATAAGCAAGAGGAGTTAGAAGTCCATATTTGGTCAGGAGGTTATGACCTGGTGGCAGTTACAGAGACATGGTGGGACAGCTCACACGACTGGAATGTAGTCATGGGTGGCTATACCCTTTTCAGGAAAGACAGGCCAGCAAGGCGAGGGGGAGGAGTTGCTCTTTATGTGAAAGAACAACTTCAATGTATTGAGTACTGTCCAGGGGTGGGCGACGAGCGAGTTGAGGGTTTGTGGGTGAGAATTAAGGGACAGGCTGGCATGGTTGATACTGTTGTGGGTGTATATTACAGGCCACCGGATCAGGATGAGGAAGTCGGCAAGGCCTTCTACAGGCAGCTGGTAACAGCCTCGCACTCACAGGCCCTGGTTATTGTGGGGGATTTTAGCTAGCCTGATGTTTGCTGGAAGGCCTACTCAGCAAGCCAGCCATCCGCAGTCCAGGAGGTTTCTCCAGTGTGTTGATGATAACTTCCTGATGCAAATGGTGGATGAGCCGACTAGGAGAGGCGCGCTGTTACATCTTATTCTCACGAATAAGGAGGGTCTGGTTGAAGAGGTGAAGGTTGAGGGCAGCCTTGGTTGCAGTGACCATGAGGTGGTGGACTTCAGGATCTCATGTGGCCGTAGTAGAACACAGAGCAGAATAGCAACGCTGGACTTCAGTAGGGCCAACTTCGGCCTTTTCAAGCAATTGCTAAGGGAAATCCCATGGGACAGGGTACTTGAAGGTAAAGGGGCCCAAGATAGTTGGTTAGCATTCAAGGAGTGCTTCTTCCAAGCTCAAGATTGGAGCATCCCAATGGGTAAGAAGTTGAGGAAGGGTGCCAGGAGATCTGCTGGGCAAACTCAAGTGTAAAAGGAGGGTCTACAGATCATGTAAGGAGGGGCTGGCCACTTGGGAGGAATATAAGAATGTTGTCAGAGAGTGCAGGGAGGCAACTAGGAAAGCTAAGGCCTCCTTAGAATTAAACCTTGCTAGAGGGTTCAAGGATAATAGAAAGAGCTTCTTCAAATACCTTGCAGATAAAGCTAACACCAGAGGCAATGTAGGCCCACTGATCAATGAGGTGGGTGCTCTGGTGACAGAAGATAAAGAGAAGGCAGAGTTACTGAATCCCTTCTTTGTCTATACTGCCAGAGACTGTCCTGAGGAGCCCCATACCCATGAAGCCCCAGAGGAAGTCAGGACAAAGGAGGAGTTTGCCTTGGTAGATGAAGACTGGGTTAAGGACCGGTTAAGTAATCTGGACACCCATAAATCCATGGATCCTGATGGGATGCACCCGCGGGTGCTCAGGAAGATAGCGGAAGTCATTGCTAGACCACTCTCCATCATCTTTGGTAAGTGGTGGGAAACGGGGGAGGTTCCTGAGGACTGGAGGAAAGCAAATATCACACCAGTCTTCAAAAAGGGCAAGAAGGAGGACCCAAGTAACTATAGACTGGTCAGCCTCACCTCCATCCCTGGAAAGGTGATGGAACAACTTATTCTTGATGCTGTCTGTAGGCATATTAGGGATAAGAGGGTCATTAGAGGCAATCAACATGGCTTTACCAAGGGGAAGTCATGCTTGACCAACCTGATAGCCTTTTATGAGGACATTACCAGGTGGATAGATGATGGTAAAGCAGTAGATGTGGTCTATCTCGATTTCAGAAAAGCATTTGACACCATCTCCCACAGTATCCTCCTGGCTAAACTGAGGAAGTGCGATCTGGATGATTGGGTAGTGAGATGGATTGTGAACTGGCTGGAGAAAAGAAGCCAGAGAGTTGTTGTGAATGGGATGGAGTCTAGTTGGAGGCCTGTATCTAGTGGAGTCCCCCAGGGTTCGGTATTGGGACCAGTG
>WKFP01013486.1:236798-251405 GCA_011057875.1 Pterocles orientalis | reverse complement strand
AGTGCGATCTGGATGATTGGGTAGTGAGATGGATTGTGAACTGGCTGGAGAAAAGAAGCCAGAGAGTTGTGGTGAATGGGATGGAGTCTAGTTGGAGGCCTGTATCTAGTGGAGTCCCCCAGGGTTCGGTATTGGGACCAGTGCTATTCAATATACTCATCAACGACTTGGATGAAGGAATGGAGTGCATCCTCAGCAAGTTTGCTGATGATACAAAACTAGGAGGAGTGGCTGACACGCCAGAAGGCTGTGCTTCCATCCAGCGAGACCTAGACAGGCTGGAAATCTGGGCAGGGAAAAATTTAGTGCAATTTAACAAGAGCAAGTGTAGAGTTTTGCATCTGGGCAAGAACAACATCAGGTTCCAGGATAAGTTGGGTACTGACTTGTTGGAGTGTAGTGTAGGGGAGAGAGACCTAGGGGTCCTGGTGGACAGCAGGATGCCCATGAGCCAGCACTGTGCCCCCGTGGCCAAGAAAGCCAATGGCATCCTGGGGTGTATCAGAAGGGGGGTGGTCAGTAGGTCGAAAGAGGTTCTCCTCCCCCTCTACTCTGCCCTGGTGAGACCGCATCTGGAATATTGTGTCCAATTTTGGGCCTCTCAGTTCAAGAGGGACAGGGAACTGCTGGAGAGAGTCCAGCGCAGAGCCATGAAGATGATGAAGGGAATGGAGCATCTCCCTTATGAGGAAAGGCTGAGGGAGCTGGGTCTCTTTAGCCTGGAAAAAAGAGACTGAGGGGTGACCTAATCAATGTTTATAAATATGTAAAGGGTGAGTGTCAGGAGGATGGAGCCAGGCTCCAGTGATAGGACAAGGGGCAAAGGGTTCAAGCTGGAACATAGGAGGTTCCACTTGAATATGAGAAAAAACTTCTTTACAGTGAGGGTGACAGAGCACTGGAACAGGCTGCCCAGAGAGGTTGTGGAGTCTCCTTCTCTGGAGACATTCAAATCCCGCCTGGATGCATTCCTCTGCAATCTGATCTAGGTGTTCCTGCTCCGGCAGGGGGATTGGACTAGATGATCTTTTGAGGTCCCTTCCAATCTCTAACATTCTGTGATTCTGTGATTCTGTGAAGGTTTAGCAGTAGAGTTCCTTTTGTACCTTAACACCAGTTTAGTTCATTTTTAGCTCCATTAACTTGAGTTAGACTGCAGATCATGCTCAGGAGTCAAGAAATATCCTGTGGCCTATGTCATTAGACAGATAGGTATGAAAAATTCAAGGGGGGGGGGGGTGTGTTTTTTGACATTCTGAGAGGACACCTGTCTGTCTGGGTTTCACTCAATAGTTCATTATATAACCCAGGACTTCATATTTCTGGGTTCTCATGGCAAAATATATCATAGAATCATAGAATGGCCTGGGTTGAAAAAGGCCTTAGAGATCATCTAGTTTCAACCCCCTGCTGTGGGCAGGGTTGCCAGCCACTAGAGCAAGCCACCCAGGACCCCATTCAGCCTGGCCTTGAATGCCTCCAGGGATGGGGCATCCACAACTTCTCTGGGCAACCTGTTCCAGTGCCTTATCACCCTCTGAGTGATCTTCCACCTCTTCTACTTAGGTGGAAGATTTTCTCCTGTCTCTTCACTTTCCATAATCATCCTGGCTAATTCTCTGTGGTGAAGACAGAATAACATTCCTATTGGACTTAAAGAAGAAAAAAGTGTAACTTTATTCTTTTAACAGTGTTTTAACAGTGTTTGTGGTAAATTTTTATGTGTATATATTTTACATATTCCCTGAGTAGATGACAAAACCTGGTTCTGTAAAATAAAGATTAGACTCCCACCCAACTGGTTTTGCCAGGTAGAAACCTAGGAAAAAAAAAAAAAGTTGTGTTACTGTGTGGGAGAGTGTTAATTTTTATCACTTGTATCTCCCCACTCTCCCTTAAACTGCAACACACCTGTCTAGTTCCGTTCGGTTTTCTACATGTTTTTTTCTAAGCTATGAAATAATCTATTCAGCTGATGTTTTAGCAGTAGAGTTTAAAAAAACCCCCACAACAAAAAGGGTTCGAGGCTATGATTTAGAACAAAAGACAAATCCTTTTTATATTTCAGTGGGACTACCTTCCTTTCACCTCTGTGCAATTCAGTGTCCTTCTTGATTTTGGAACAGAAGACAATAGGATTCTTCCTCAGAGAAAGATTGAGCTGTAGTCATCATGTTGGACATAAGGAGTGATTCTATTATTAGCAGCATTAGATGAAGATTTTCCTGAAAAACATAAGATGCTAACAGAGGGAATTCCAGTTATAAGAATGTACTTCTAAATGTCATCGAAAATTTAAATTTCAAGCCTACTGAATTTGCTGGATTATATCCCTAAGGAGGGTCAAATACCAGCTGATACATTGGATGTTGTTGGCTTTAATTAAGGGATAATATTAATGGTTAAGGATTGTATATGCAGCAATAAACATATTTTGCAAGTAATTAATGCCACAGTGAATGTGGGCATATGACAACAGCAAAGCTATTTAGAGCAAATAGTATAAGGTGTGTTTAAAAGAAAATAAGAGTTCAAGGGAAAGAAACAGGTGGAGGTGGAGTGACAGGCTATGTAAATAACAAAATGTCAGTCAGTCAGTGGTAAAAAAAGAAATGTATTGTATTTGTCACTATAGTGCTACAGATACCTAAGCAAAATTCACCTTCCACCATGTATCTGTATATATATATACACACATACACATAAGTGTGTGTGAAATAGGTACTCAGTAGAGTGTGAAGCCAGTCTGATGATACCCCACTGGGAGCCAGATTCAGAAGACTGAGGAAAGACGACATCACTGCAAGGAGGAAGTTGGGACATCTGTTTAAATCTGTATACCCAGGTACATAGCAGTAGTCCTACTTCTGGGTAGAGTATACTGAATGGTTGTATTAATGAATTACTGTTCTGAAAGAAATTGGTTTCTTATTCTGTGAAGATCTTATGCTTAAAACACAAGATTTTTTCAATAGTGGAAAAATTTCTTTGCATCTCTCATTTCTATTAGCTTGCTATGAATATCACTGGCATTCAGGAAGATTTGTGCATCTTTAAGCAAGACTCTACTGAGGGTAAATTCCCTTTCTATGTGTGCAGTGGCTTTGAAATGTCCCCACTATGGGAAGTAGTTTGTCAGCTTTATACTAAATACTGTCACTGTATCAGACTTTTCATTAACACCTTAATTAGGTGGCTCATATGCCCCAGAAAGTTCTGTCTTGTCTGCAATTTTGAATTAAGTTCCCAGTTTATGAAAGGAAACCTTGATGTCTGGATATCTGAAATGAAAACCCTAAGTACATTTCTTACATTCGGAATTGTAAATATCTTCAGGACCAAACACTGATATTTAATTCTTAATGTGGGGTTGCTTACTCTTCTTCATATTGGTGATCACATCCTAAGGTTCCAGAACCACCACTTGTATAATTTTGTTGCCAGTGTCATTAAGAAAATTAATTGACCTTATTAAGGGCAACACATCAGACATCACTCCCTTTTTCTCATAGGAAGAAGGCACATGTTATTCCTGTTAACTGTCTCTGATCTGGAAAAGAGAGGGAAGACTCTAAGGGAACTGCTTTTTCTAGCCATAAAGAGAAAGAATAACAAGCTAATAATGAGAACTTATTAAGGAAGAGGATGCCCAGCAACAGAATCTGTTCTTCAAAGAAGAAAGTTTGGCATTGTGAGCTTAAGAGAAGAATGAACTATTTTTTTTCAGGGTTTCTACAGTAAAAAAACCAAATCAAAATAAAACCAAACAAAAAAACTAAAACAAAGTTAGTTTTCTAATTTTATTTTTGCAAAACCTCCTCCTCTTCTAACACTAGGAAGGAGATAAGTTGAATTAGCAGCAGCATCACTGAAAGGCTGTAGGTTTCATGGAAGGAAGCTGCTAAGGAATAATTCCTTTTCAGTAAAGATTTCTAGTTTAAAATTGTTTCTAGGATTGTCTGTCTTCGTTATTAGCTGAGCACTTGCCATTTTCCTCACAGCCACACTTAACAGACATGATTTTTTTAATGACTGGTTAAAATGCCCTCCTGCCAACTAAGTTACATAACGAAGAAAGTACAAGTGCTAGTTTCTCAGGGAAAACCAAACCAAACCAAACCAAACCAAACCAAACCAAACCAAACCAAACCAAACCAAACCAAACCAAACCAAAAGAAAACAATGTCTTCTTTTTGGACATTGAACAGTATATTTCTTGGAAAGGAAAATATGGATAAAATTTGTCCCAGTATCATCAGAAATGGCTATTTAAGTCTGCTCAGTACACGTTTAAGCTGTGAATCACATAAAGGTTACAAAACAACACTGAATCACCTAGTCAAAGATTTCTTTCTTTTTCCTTAGTTTATGTAGTAACAAAAAGACTTGGAAAAAAGATATAAGAGGGAAAAGGAAAGTAGAACAAACAAAAGGTGAATAGTTAGAAGATATCCATCTGAGGCTGAAGTCTCTAATCCCAGCCTAAATTTGGTTAAAACAGATTTATCCAGTAGTTTTAATCAAATTTTAGTGGAATAAATCAAATCAGTAGGATTTTATGGTTCTGTAGAGAGAACACAAAATCTGTCTTATGAGAAGACATCATTATTTAAAAAATTAAATATACAGCCAAAATATATAAAAGATATGCTTCCCCCTGCCCAACTACCCCGCAGTTTTGTGTCAATCACAAGTTTAGCGTTCAATGATAAATAGTATTGGATTTAGTACCAGTATGTATTTTGTGGTTGTAGTCTGTTTTGTGGGATTTTGCTTTGTTTTTGATAAATATTTTAATTTTGAAAGGTAGGGAAAGTGAACTATTGCACACTACTTCCAGGATATTTTATCACAGAGTGCAACTTTCTTAAACAGCATGTGAATTGCTAAAGAAATATTGTAAGGTACTTACACAGTTACAGTATCAGCTCATGGGACTGCCAAATTGCACATAAATGGTTTCCTGGGACATGACACAAAGTTAGTCTTGTTGTAGAAAAACATTGTTTTTGCATGTTCTTTACACATTCCTTCCTCTAATTCAGGTGATACCTCATATATACTTGAAATACTGTTCCCTTATTTTGACTGGTGGTTTTTGTATGTGACTTCAAGAAATTATATAGACCCTCCTCTGGAATCAGATTTATGTGCGTTTTATGAAATAACTCAAAAAATTGAAGAACTGCGTAAAAGGTTTTACATGAAAGTCGTATTGTTATTCATCTTCAGCTTCTACGCAAATGAAAATGAGAGTTAATGAATAAAAAGCAATTTGTGGAAAGTAAAATGAATACCATTCCAAAGATGAATAATGTCTAGTCACTGGCTTTCCTGGATAACCAAAGAACTGTAGTTCATTTATAATAGAAAGTTTTAAAGACCTCTTCTGTCTCCAGAAACTTAGAAAGCCACTTTTTCTCTAAAACTTCCTATCACACCTTCTAAAATCTTTCCTCCACAAAGAGACCAACCTCTTCCTTTCACTATGAATTAGCTGTCAAAGTAATTTCTTCTGAAAAGCATCTTTTGTACTCAATCTTCATGTAATATAATAAACAACTGTTCGAAAAACCTTGACAAATTTTACCTGCAAGTGTATATTTTAGGGAAAAGGTAGAGTTCACTTAAATTAAGACCTTTGCAAGCCTATTTAATGACTAAAAACACCATCATTTTTTCTACTCTTCTGTTTACTCACTTATGTAATAATTCTGGAAATAGTTTATTCAATAATATTAATGCAATGCAATATACTAGCATTGCAGATGCAATATTTTTTCACTATTTGAAGACAGTTGAAAATAAAATTTTATCCATTTTAGTAGGAAATTCAATCATGTAAAGCCTGGACTTTCATTGTCTGTGTCTATACTGATTTTTCCTTGCCTTTGCAAGTATAATCCAAATAAGGCATGCATGATTCTAACAGCTAAAAGAAACAAATGGACATATGAGCAAATATGACAGACAACTATCTCTGTTTAGGTTTTGATTCCAGCTTCTCTAACATATTACAATGAGATAAAAAAATATAATGATTCTGGGCTCTCTGGAATAAGACGTATTACTTTCTTTGTTTATTCCTTGGACAGTATGTGAAGGGTTTTACTACTTGGGAAACAGATAAGGACTTGGGGGTATTGGTTGAAGAAAAGCTGAACATGACCCAGCAATGTGCACTTGCAGCCCAGAAAGACAACTGTGTCCTGGGCTGCATCAAAAGAAGCGTGACCATTAGGTCAAAGGAGGTGACTCTCCCCCTCTACTCTGCTCTCGTGAGACCCCACCTGGAGTACTGCATCCAGCTGGGGAGTCCTCAGCACAAGAAAGACATGGACCTGTTGGAGGAAGTCCAGAGGAGGGCCATGAAGACATTCAGAGGCTGAGGGAGTTAGAGTTGTTCAGCCTAGAAAAGACTCTGGGGAGACCTTAGAGCAGCCTTCCAGTACCTAAAGGGGGCCTAAAGGAGAGATAGGGAGGCATTCTTTATCAGGCCCTACAGTGACAGGACAAGAGGTAACAGTTTTAAACTGAAAGAGGGTAGATTTAGATTAGATATTAGGAAGAAATTTTTTACCGTGAGGATGGTGAGGCACTGGAGCAGGTTGCCCAGAGAAGTTGTGGATGCCCCATCCCTGGAGGTGTTCAAGGCCAGTCTGAATGAGGCTTTGAGCAACCTGGTCTAGTGGAAGGTGTCCCTGCCCATGGCAGGGGGTTGTACTAGATGATTTTTAAGGTCCCTTCCAACCCAAACCATTCTATGATCTTATGATTCTATGAAATAAGAATGCCACCATGCTATGCTTCTAACATTTTTATTGTTCTAGCTAATGTTAAAGAAAAATTGAAAGGGCTTCCAAAATTGTCTGCTGCTTTCTACTAACACTTGGTTGAAATTTGAAGTGAGTAATTTAAGAAGACTTGGCCATACTTTTAGTGCATTGGCATATGACTGTGCAAAAACGGTCCTGGAATTTCTATAGTGAGGAAAGATTCTTTAGACAAAAATACTGCTTTTTGGGGGGTTTTTTGTTTGTTTTATGCTTTTTTTAAGAAAAAAAAAAGAAAACTGGGCAGTTACTTTGTCCATTTAAAAGTAAAAAATAAAAACAAAAACTGAGTATTTTTAACTATTCATAACTATACATAAACCAAAGTTAGGGGTCTTTTAATATGGATATAAGGTTTTTCCTTCAACCCTTAATGTCAAGACTTTTTTTGTCTTTTGTAGTCCACTTATACCATAAATTGTTTTCATTTCCTTTTTTTCTTTGTCTGTATATTTAAATTAAATTGATTTTGTAAAAAGGACCAAGTACTCCACACAAATGACTACTTCCATTATTTAGTTGTATTGTATTTAAAATTGAATGAACCCTGCAGGTGTCTACATGTTACCTGAAAAAAGAACCTGAAGAAGGCTCAAGGAGGTTGGCACCAAACCAAAGAGCCAGTGACTCCAAGGACTTTTTCTTAATCTCTTACCTACTCAGACTATATTAGAGAATATCTACTATTTATTGCAGATTATATTTCCATGAACTACTCTGCATCTTCTCCTCAACATTTTGGATGACACATCCCACTGCCTGCCACTTTTTTTCCCATGTAAAAAATTAACATTGTTTCTCTTTTTTTGGTAGTTTCCTGTTAATTATAAATGTAAGGAAATTAATCACTGCTTCCTGAGTTTGTCCTTTTGGGTTTTTTTATTTTGGTTTGGTTTGGGTTTTTTTGTGTGTGTGCAGACATGATAGTGTTAGACACTAATTTCAACACACAATATATTTCAGCGCATAATTTGCCTGAAAGAGAAGTATTTTTCCCAAGTCATTGATGACAAATGCATGTTGAGAGAAGTAAAATGATTCATCCTAGAAATCAGCGATTGATTCAAGAACAAAACTGATTAGGTCCCATTTTGGTTGTTTACTGGTCCTAGTTTTCGTAGCAGTTTGTTACAGACATTCTCTGAACGCTGAAGTATAATGCATAAAAAGATACAGCAAAAAGAGTTGTGTTCCTAGGTGGATGAGAGACAGTGCATTGGTTTTCTGTGGCATGGTTTTGGTAGTGGAGCAGGCTACAGGGCTGGCTTCTGTGAGAAGCTGCTAGAAGCTTCCCCTATGTCTGATGGAGCCAATGTCAGCTGGCTCTAAGACGAACCCACCGTTGGCCAAGGCCGAGCCCATCGGTGATGGTGGTGGTGCCTCTGTGATAACATACTCATGAAGGGGGAAAAAACCTGCTGCGCAACAACAGCTGAAAAAGAAGGGAATGAAAATATGTGAGAGAAACAGCCCTGCAGACACCAAGGTTGGTTAAGAAGGGGAAGGCTGTGCTCCAGATGCCAGAGCAGAGATCCCTCTGCAGCCTGTGGTATGGCCCATGGTGAGGCAGCTGTGCCCCTGCAGCCATGGAGGGGAACGGTGGAGCAGAGATACACCTGCAGCCTATGGAGGACCCTGCGCCAGAGCACGTAAGTCTTCCTGAAGAGACTGTGACTCTGTGGAAAGCCCATGCAGGAGCAGGCTCCTGGCAGGACCTGCGTCTCTGTGGAGAGGACCCCATGCTGGAGCAGGTTTGCTGGCAGGACCTGTGGCCCCATGGGGGACCCATGCTGGAGCAGTCTGTTCCTGAAGGACGGCACCTCATGGAAAGGACCTGCACTTGAACAGTAAATGAAGAACTGCAACCCATGGGAAGGACTCACATTGGAGAAGCTCGTGAAGGACTGTCTCACATGGGAGGGACCCCACGCTGGAGCAGGGGAAGTGTGAGGAGTCCTCCCCTGAGGAGGAAGGAGATGCAGAGACAACGTGTGATCAGCTGACCACAACTCCCATTCCCCATGACCCTGAGCCACTTGATGGAGGAGATAGAGGAACTGGGAGTGAAGTTGAGCCCCGGGAAGTAGGGGATAGGGGGAAGGTGCTTTAAGAAGAAAAATTGGTTTTATTTCTCATTATCCTACTCCGATTTGATTGGTAACAAATTAAACTAATTTTCCCTCAAGTCAAGTCTCTTTCACCCTTGACAGTAATTGGTGAGTGATCTCTCCCTGCCCTTATCTCGATCCATGAACCTTTCATTATATTATCTCTCTTCTGTCCAGCTGAGGAAAGTAAGTGATAAAGAATCTTGGTGGGCATCTGGCATCTAGCCAGCGTCAACCCACCGCAGCCAGTGACCTCGACAGAAGTTTTCTGTCTAAGACAAGATTTAAGATCATGTTTTATGATATTATAATTCTAGGGTAAAGTAGCTATAACATAGTACAGCATAGCACAGAATAGTTCCATGTTGAATACCTGCATGAGGTACCAGAACATCTCCATACTCATAGGCTAGCAGTACGCCTTTAGAAATGTAAATGGTTAAGAATGGAAAAGCTAAAATAAGGAAAGAAAGGGAAGAGAGATACACAAACATAGTAAATGTGAAATGATAAATAACGCATCTATTAATAAGGCAGTAGATTCATATCTGACACGAATATAATGAAAGTTTAGTTCTAAGGGGAAAACACAAAGTATAGGTCTTACTTTTGGATGACATGTTAGACTGGCAAATAAGCCTCAGTATGATCATGGAAACCAAAGTTCTGAAGAGTTTTGTACATGAAGAAGAAAATTATGCACCGAAAAAAAATCAGTGCATGATTTGACCAAAAGAGCAAAAATTTCCTATTAGGCACCTCAAACTTGGCAATTAATTAAGCTTTTTGTTGTTGTTGTTTACAAATAAAGCTGGGCTTTTACTTCTTTTTGGTGTTTCCTAATTAGGAACTATTTACAGCTTCAGCTTCAACTGCTTCCACTTTAGGGAATGTTGCTCAGGAGCACCTAGATTATTTTTGCTCAGCAGCAATGACTCTCAGGAGAATGGTGAACGGGATTGACCCAGCAGTTAACATGAAAGCTGTTGGGAAAAGGGATGCAAAAAAGGCCTTGAGACACTAATCAAGATTGAGTGAGGCTTCTTGAGTCATGCAAAGTTGTTGATAACATCCAAAAGGACAGAGTGATCTCCACAGAAAGGACACAAGTCCTGACATTAAGTTGCCAGGCTTCCTTGATGGATCTCCCAGGGATCAGGTACAATGGCAGCCTCAGCTCTGTCTGAGGGGCTGAGTCAGAGGGTGAAGGAGATGGGGAAGGAGATGAGTAGACAATGCACTATCACAGATGAAGAGCAGGTCAATAGGACCTTCACAGAGACCCTTCAGAAGCCAGAGGTCTTTCTTCCTGTTATTACATGCAAGGAGGGATGGAAAGAG
Organism: Pterocles orientalis; assembly: GCA_011057875.1. Classification (NCBI taxonomy): domain Eukaryota; kingdom Metazoa; phylum Chordata; class Aves; order Pterocliformes; family Pteroclidae; genus Pterocles; species Pterocles orientalis. The sequence goes on along the minus strand of WKFP01013486.1, from coordinate 241,123 downwards.
AACAGTTGAATGAGCAGAAGATAATGACTCCCAAGATGGGAACGCTTATGATTTCTGACGAAAGGAAAGCTTTCTCTGCTGACAGATGTGCACTTACAAAATAGGGATAAAGTCCTATAAAGTTGTTGTCTAAACACTTCTGCATTTTTTCCATTAGTCATTCAGTGAGGTGAGTCTAGTCCCTGTCACAAACAAACAAGTTAGCTAACATATTAGAAAATAGAGATATTTCATTGAACTTTGTCTCAGTTGGCAGCAATTTTTACTTTTTTAATGTAAGTAAGATGCAATAATTAGTATTGGCACAGCTATAAGGGGAAAGGTAAGCATTATTGCTGTGTAAGGGCACAGAGGCCACCTGGGAAAAAGGCACCTGGTCATTGACAAATGATGTGAACAAGTAACTGCATAGCTCAGTGAAGAAACAGAAGATGAAAGGTTTATGAGTCAAACAACCAGAGAAGAGAATACAGAAGGATTTGTACAAGTTTTTTTTGGGGGGAGGGGGGCGGGGTTGATTCTGTGTGCATCATCAAAGCTAAGAACTGGGGAGAAAAGATTATCGTGGATAATGATGAAACACTGATAATGTTGAAACACTGATAGTGAATCAAACAATAGCAGGAATTTAAGGACATAGTATTTTAATTAAGGTTAGGTAGCAACTGAGTATCTTAACTAAGCTCAAGATATTAACTGGAGAAACATCAGCTTTAAATGCATGGAATATTAGCTGAAAAAACTCAGGCAGATATACAGATTAAAGGTATGGTTAAAACAACTGTGAAGTGCAAGTGGAGATCTATAGTCATAAAAAAGATGAGGGGGAGGTTTCATGGTTATTTTCTCAACAACAGTACTTACTTGGAAGGTCACAGAATAGTTAGGCAGTTCTATGAGCACAGGAAAACAGCTTGACTATGAGGAAAATGTAGATGCTGAGAACAGACACTTGAGAAAGAACTGAAGAGCACACTTTAGTCAATGTAGATAAAGAGGAGAACTGAACAGAAACCAAATATAAGACAAAGTTTTCTGGTCTAGAATGTGACAATTGAATATATTTTCTAATAATCAGTTTCTAGGCAAAATAAATTCTGCACCTGGAGGAAAGGAAGTGTTCTGGTCCTATATAATGAGATAGGTAAAAAGAAGAAAAGAACAATCTAAGAGTCTGTCTGTGTGGGAAAGATAATAAATGGTACTGAAAAGGCTAGAGAGAATCACCCAGGGATTGTTTTTTGGATCAATCTTACTTAATATTTTCATTTCATTAATGACCTTGGAACAAGTAATAAAAATGTGCTGATGACACATGATTGCTAAGGTATTGCCTGCATGCCAGAATATCAATGTACGTAGTGCATGGGACGGTGCTAAGAGACTGAAAATTAGAATTGGAATGAAATGTAATAATGCAAAGTAGATCATGGACTTAAGGATTAATTAAAAGAGTACTGTGTATAAACTAGGCTAAGTTAAAAAACTATAAGAGCAAGACCTTCATTTATTAGTTCATTACAGGATACCCTTGAATACTGACTGTAATAGCATGAAAAGCAGGCCAAGAAGTGTATTAAGAAGCATATTTGTGAGACAGATAAGGAAATTTTAATATCCTTCTGTAAAGTGGTTGGTTTGTGCTCCATACAGCAGAACTCAGAACGAAACAAATACAGAGAACATATTCTACGAGGCTAAGGGAAAGAAAGATCATACAGTACCAGAGGAGGTCAAAAGAGGGGCTAGTTCCACACAAGTAGGCAATTATTTTAATGCATAAGAGAACAGTCATATTTCCATATATCAGTGCAGGCAGAAATATGAAGAAGGAAAAATACTGGTTAGCACAGGAAAGTGAGTTAAACATATTAATTTAGGATTGATGTTAGACCAAATTTTGACTATTAATAAGTTTGTGGAACAGCAACCTTGTGGGACTTTTGGAGACAAGAATATACCATTAAACAGTTAAAAATGAGGATTAGACAGAAGGGTTGTTTTTCATATCAGGGGACACAGCATGATGAATCAGGAGGTGTGTTTGACCCTTTGTGTAGTTCTGTCTTTTTTAAAAAGGGAATTGACACAGTTATTGCAGAACTGAATTTGGTACCTTTAGAAACACATATGAGACCTATCATGCAGAGTTACTGCACGCTTACAAAGTGCTTGTAGTGAACTTCAATATAAATGTTCACAGAAATTATGTGAAATATAAAAACAGAGGTGAGAAAGAGCATAGCAGTAGCTAAGTGGTTCACAGATGTTGCAACTCATAGGAAATTCTTTCTCAGGCTCCTCCTCAGCTTTTGCAGTTTGACTTGTGTTCTTATTCCTTCTGTTAAACGTTGGAGTACGACAGAATACAAGTTTTCTTGTGATCTGTGTGGGTTATTTTGGTTGTTTATTTTCGTCTGTGCTTTTTTTTTTTTTTAACAGAACAGTATATGTGACTATTCTGGAGCTACTCTCAGCATCAAATCACTCACTGAGAAATTTTCTTAAGTGGAGGGCTACTGCATTGTGAAGTTAGGAATACAATAAACAGAAGTGTTGGCTTAAGCACTAAAGCTGGAGGCAGGTTTTCTAGAAAATTGCTCCACTTTTCTAAATACAACCCACATGCTTATTGTTATCCAAAGAAACATAGTTGCTTATCAGATTGTTTGAGTCAAGTAGGGAAATGCGTGACTCAGAGTCATGACTATACACACCCTGCTGTCTAAACAGCTGAACAATGAACTACAGATTTCACATTCTGTGGTGGTTTTAAAATTCACATATCTTGCATTCATGAGCCACGGTATATTAGGAAGTTACTTAATAATAACCTAAATATGTCCACAACTATTATACTGGAAAAAAGTACCACATTCTAATATACTTGTAAGCAGAATTCAAGGAAGAATTCTCTAACAGCACAGTCACTTGGCTACATAAACCCAGTGTTTTCAGATGTAGTCCTTGTCATCCTACTCAAACAAAACTTCATCTATTCACTTGGACCCATCTCTGTGTTTACAAGTACTATAGACTGCTCAATAAAAGTAATGGCTTTGATTTTCATTAGTGATGCTTTTTTAAAACAAAGCTGATTTACCTTCTCCCACATATGGCATATTCCTCGTCACTAGAGTGGTAGAGTATATGAGAAACGATGGTATAATAAAGGCAAAAATATATGTTCATTTCAATGAAAAATGACATGTCAGCTATAAACATAGCTAGGCCAATTTATGGATAGAAATAAAATGCATTATCCCACCACTAGGGCTGACTATTTTCCACCTATTTGATTTAACCTCATCTAAAATCCATGTACAGCTGAGTCAATTATTGTTAAGATTACTTTGTTAGTGTAAAATATGCTTGTCATTGCTTTAATATTTGTATTTTTACAGCTTTTGAGGCTTTTTCACAGTGCTGATAGAACAAAAATGTCAATGATACCAAATATTTCCCCATTTTTATGTTACTGTCCCTAAACATGAACAGTATATTAAAAGCTACCATTATAGTTCATGCAATATACAAAAATGAGGATACACATTCCCATTATAATAATTAGACTAAATAGTTGAAATCAAATTAAAAAAAATAAAGTTGTATTCGCTATCATTAGAAATTTGTTAGCATAGATAAATGCATATGGTATTATATTCCCAGGTTTATTATCTTACCTTAAATAAATTCAGGTTAGCAGTATTTCATAGAATCATAGAATCACAGAATGGTTAGAGAGGACCTTAAAGATCATCAAGTTCCAACCCCTGCCATGGGCAGGGACACCCTCCACTAGACCAGGTTGCTCAAAGCCTCATCCAGCCTGGCCTTGAACACCTCCAGGGATGGGGCATCCACAGCTTCCCTGGGCAACCTGTTCCAGTGTCTCACCACCCTCCTAATATCTAACCTAAATTTACTCTCAGTTTAAAACTGTTACCCCTTTGCCAACAATTGTTTTCCCTTTTTAAAGTAGAAATTTAACTCACTGTTATATTCCTTCTTAAACTACTGTTTAACAGTGGAGAAAAAAAACAATCAAACAAAACAACAAACCCCTTCATTTCTTAGTTACTTCTGAGAAGGCTACAAACCTGCATTGTATTAGGGAAAGGAAAATGAGTTCAAGAAGCAGAGAAAAAAGTACTTTCCTACAGCATAATCCCGGGTCTAGATACGCTTCTATGTATTGTCATGTTTAATAGAACTATTTGCATAATGGAAACCTTTACAGAAAGGCTTTGTCTGTTTGTTTGGTTGGTTTTGTTCTGGTGAAAAAAAGAAAAGGAAGGGAAGGGAAGGGAAGGGAAGGGAAGGGA
>WKFP01013486.1:216894-227236 GCA_011057875.1 Pterocles orientalis | reverse complement strand
GGGGGGTGCAGGAGAGGAGGAAGGTGAGAGCTCCTGCTCTCAGAAGCTGCCCAGTGTGCCAGAAAGAGAGATTGCTCCTAAGCTGCAAAGTGGAACAGGCAAGTGAGGAGACACTGGAGCCTCACACAGAAGAGAGTCTGCAGTGCCATGTTTTCAAAAGGATGGAGAAAAAAATTTGGGAATCACAAGGGAATTAACAGAGTTTTCTACAAACTAGTAAGCTATTGAGTTGACTGAAATTAAGCCTGGATGAAAGGATATGCTTTAAAAGGACATAGTTGAGAGAAGAAGATTGGGTTATGTTCCCTTTTTATTTCTACTCTTTTTTACCTAGGAATTTTTAATTTTCTATTCTGAAGAAAATTAATTTTTCTATTTAACATCCTAATAAAACTTCTGGGTATTTTTTAAATCTTTCTATCTTGGGAAGTCAACAAATAAGGAAAAGATCTAGGCAGGTCACTCCAAACTCTTACTAGTTCTGTGTCCCACCATATTCTGCATTATCCAAGATGATTGTCCACTCTTCCTGTGAATTTCTTTATTTGTAATATTTCAAACACAGCTACCTTATGCCTTTTGAATTTTAATCTCAAGTTACTATTTTTCAGTGAATATGAAATATTGAATACGAAATTCCCCCCCCAAATTAGTGTTTTTGGTTCCTTAACAGTTGGAAAATTCAGATTTGAAAAGTTGGCATGTACTATAACAAATTTGCACAGTTTTCATTTTTTAGCTGACTCTGATTCTCATAATAATGACTCAGTCAGGTTCTTAATTTGCTTTGCTCTTCTTCCCAAAGATAATTTAGATGCTATCCAGCATGAATAAAAGTGGGTGACGTATGGTCTCTGGTCAGTATTTATAGGACTTTCTTACTTCTACTGTTACAAACATTCTGAGCTTCCTGTTACAGTTTCACTGTTCTTTTGTTAAATTCAGAACACTGTTTTTTGGATTTTTTAAAATTTATAATCTTTCAAGATTGTATAAAATTAATTTCTTCTATTTTATCTTCCTCCCCTAGATTACACAGCATGTGACTATCTTCCTCCTTTTTTAAAACGTGTTCCATTAATTTATTCAGTTTTCTATAAATGCAAATTTGTAGATGCCTACACATTAGACTCACTTCCTCTTCTGGTTTACTTGGAGATACACAGTTTCAATCTAAAACGCTAGACCTTTCAGAGATCATCTTCAGAGATCTCTATTCTGCCAAGCTCAGGTCTGAGCCATAACTGTACATTTAAATTGTAGTTTAATTAGTCTCTCCATTTCACCGCCTGAGATGCACAGATTTTTTGTCATGAATAAATTGAAGTAAAAGACTGAGGTCTGCTGTTCTTATTCTTAATTAAGACAAATGTTCAGGTGAGGAATATAAATTGCCCTCTGTCATGTTAGAGAAAAATGTCCAGAATTGTCCAGCGTTACTGCAAGACACACAGTTGAAGAACTACAAGTAAACTATGTGGTACCCATTTCTGTTAGGACTTGGAGTATTCACCGACAAATTGTGATTATGAAATATTCTTATTTAGGAGGAGAATTTTGTTAACCCTGCTACAGTTCACAACAAAGCTTTCCAGTCCCTATTAAGTAATTTATTACATTTTTTTAGTAAGTTATTTCTTAAGTCTTTCTTTAAAAATTAAACTTGTTTCACAAAGGAAAAGTGATTATATCATCTTGTGTTGATCAACAGGATATCCTGATTTTTGGAATAAAAGGTCACAGACTCTGGAAAAGCTTTCACCTAGCTTTACAGTTAAAGTTGATGTAAGATTTTTCCTTTGAATGGTTGAGGAGATAGGCAATTTTCTAAAGTACCATTTTAATATTTATTTTTACTACCAGGAAATATATTAGCATGTTGGTAGGCAATTTAGCTGCTATGCTGTGTGCACAAGCAAGTATTTATTGTAGTTGCTGTGCATCCAATAATAGGAATTTGTGACAACACCAATTCATTCGTGTGTTTTATTTCTTCCAAGTGTGTTTATTCTTGTTACATTTCTTTAAATCAGTAACAAATCCCCTGCCATTTTAAGACTTTTCCTGCAGTGATGTAGACATGGATGAAGCATGACATGCAATGAAACTAGTAAATATATTTGAGCGTTTTATTAGCCTTGCAGTAAGAAATTGAGCAGAACTTGAGTTGTGGAAGGTATCTACATGCCCACTGCATATTTACCTCAACATGACCCAGACACTGTTATTTTCATTTGTGGGAGAATGTGTCAGCCTACTCTTCAGAAAAACTTCAAGTTTCAGTACAGCCTAATCAAGCACAATACAAAATATTCTCAAAAATTTAAGAAACCCCCCCAAAATGCTAATTCCACAAGCTCACTAGAAAGGGAGGGGATGCCAGTTTTCCTGTGGTTTAAAATATGTTCTAACCTTTCTTTCCTTTATGTCCATGAGATGGTGACGGAACTTAGGCCTAATTGCTCTGTAAATGATGAGAAAGAGGTGTTTGGACATCTGAAAACAATGGAGAAAGAGCTGGTGGAGGGAACTGAAGGTGCAGTTGGAACTGATATCCAAAACACTGTGAAATGAGGAGCCTGCAGGCCTTCTTTTTTTCTAATTTTAAACACAGCTGGACAAATAATGAAAACACGCCTTATGTGAGTAGATACATATGTGACGTTTTTTGGTTTTGTTTTTAAAATCTTGGCAAAACATGTCACATGGTAGTGATGTACTGACAGTCTCTTGACATATACTTGATAAGCACTTAAGTCCTGAAAATGGACATTATTAAACTTGTAAGTATTGAATCCAGCTATCACAAGGAAGCATTATAAAATAGAAAAGGTTTCATGTTTCAAAATAGTTTTGTGAATCAAATAATGGAACAATTATTCTTTACTCTGAACTAGCTGAGAGGACCAAAGCTAGAGAGAGGCAGCAACATGAGAATTGTCTGGGCAAGGAGATTTATGGATCGATGTGTGCTGAGGACTCCACAAACCTAACACTGTATCACCCTTTGTTTCTAGCAGAAGAATAAGGAGAATGTTAGGATAGAGAAAATGTGTTCCTCAAAATGGACAGGACAGATTTCTTTTCATAAACCTTGGTTTTATTAGAGTATGGCCTTTAGTGCACTGTGGGGCTATGTGTCAGGTGTGGAGATGAGTATGGGATGCGAGGTCACTGTTGCTGGTGGATGTGCCTTTTGGTGTGGTCTCTGCTGCCTGTGCAATTGTGGGTGTTGTGTGGCACCCTAGCTTCATAAACCTGCAAGCCAGATGTATCCAGTAAGCATATCACAGTAGCTGAATGCGTGGCCATGAATGTGAAAGACTAGTACTGCAGAGCTGCCAATGCTTGGTGGCCAGGGACCGTAGATGAGGCGCAGAACGAGCAGGTACTGTATTAAGTGTATGAGACTTCTGGTGCCTGTTCTAAGAAAAGGGACTCTGTCCAGGGATGCATCTACGCAAAATAGAGTCAGACATAAACTTGGGTCTGAGCATAAGGAAAGTAAGCAACTGCCCTAAAGGATTTGAAATGGTAGGAAATCACACAGACCTCCTACCTACTTTACCTGTTCCTAAGCCTGGGAAAAATAACATTATGGAAGTGGCCACTGGTGTTTCTTCCTCAGGAAGAAGTGGAGTGAGTGTGGCAGAAGTTGCTGCTGCTGTAAGGGAAGGGGGACAGGGGTAGCTAGTCTCTCCTTTGCAGCGGTTGCTGTACCAAACCTACTTGCAAATACAGTGCTTTCTGGGTGTGACTGAGTCAACTTGTTTTTCTTGGGCTTTGCTTAGCTCTGTGACTTTCTGCTCCTCCTCACTACTAGCTTCACCACCGCCCTCATTAACTTCTTAAATTTTTCCTTTAAAAAAACCCAAATTCACACACAAATAGCATGCTATATAATGCCAATCAGTTAAAATATACTTGACAGATATTTAAGTTTTGCTCGTATACTGTACCCACTTACCATGGCAAAACACCATACAAAGAGAAAACAATGGTAAGCAGCTACAAGAAGTGACTAGCGGAAAACAACATGTATGAGAAACCAAATGGCCTGACCAGGAACCACCTTGCCTGGAGAGCAGCTGCTTTCATGCCTCTGAGAAGATTTGGCCTGGCTCCTGCACACAGCTCCAGCTGTGAACCAGGCCCCATGGTCTGGACGTGGCTCAGAGTCAGGGCACTGCAGGGTCAGAGGAACCTCGCAGCTAGCTGTCACTACAGATGCAGCTGTAGTCATGCACACTTACTCAGCAGTCACTAGTTGTCACCACCGATGCAGCTGTAGTCATACACACTTACTCAGCAGTCATGGCACCCATCTTTGCTGCCAAGGATTTTGGATTTGTTGGTAAATTGACTACTGTCATTCACACTATTGCAGCATTCAGTGAGTGATGTTTAGCTGCTTATTCTGTTTTGCTCTTTACAGTGAATAATTCTTCTACCTTTTTTGATAATACTCTGAGAATAACGAATAATTTTTTTCTTGTCTAAGTGAATAAAAACTAAAGCAGAGGAAGAAAGCCACATTAGCCTGAGTGGAAGGAAAGGTACTTCAGATGTTGGAAGGGAAGCTGTCTCTTCATTTGCAGTGGAAAGTTTAGGCTGCCAACTAATAAGGTTGGGGCTTCACACTTCGGGTACATGTAGAAATTGTCATGTGTGATATAATTTTTAAACGTGTCTTCATTAAAACTTTTCTGGATGGAGATTAAGGGAGTGTGATTTGTCACTGAATCAGAAGTCACTGCAGGGGTTGTGGTTCAAACTGATAAGGCCTTGGAGGAAATTCCCTCCTACTGTTAGGAAAACTGGAAAGCGGAAACCTGAAGTAGGACTGCTTTAGCTGATAAGAAAAAAACAAAATTATCTTAAACTAAGGAGTAGTTTTTTTCACTCTCTTTATTAGATTTATCGAGAGGAAAATATTGATACAATTTATCATTCAGCTGAAAGTTAAGTATACACAAAACTAATTTTTTTTTGTTCATGTCAGGTGTATTAATTGACTTCTAGATTATAAAGTGATACGTGACTAAATTTGTAAGTGGTGTAAGCTGAGGTAGCATGAGTGAGTTTTCAGTTTCCTTGTTATTCCTTTCAGGCTTCTACTTAAAATGACTGCAAATTGCTCAACTGATGTTAATATGACCCTCCATCTGAAATAGAATTATTAAACACTTTGGCTTTATCAGCTGTGCAGTAGTTTGCAGTGTTTGGAAGACGTGGTGAAAGAGTTTTAATCAAAATGGGTAACAATGTTCCCTTCAATTTCTGTAGTCTAATTATCCATTTTTCACTTATTTCATACCTGTGCAATGCCTGTTGAAGGACTGAGGTAAAGGTTATCTTTGACTGTAAAGCATAATGATTTATGATTACATAAATTATGTGAAGGACAGTAGAATCTGAGGTTCCAGTTTGCCATTATGAAAACTCCTGCCTGCTTTCATATTCTCTTGTGTGATAGTTTTGTAAACATTTCCTCTTAAAACTTACAAATTCTGGCTGATGTTTTAAAATTGTCACTTGGCACACTGCTGCATCATGAAATACCTTTTCATTTCTGTATCTATCCCAGCTTGGGAGGCTGGGACAGCAGTAGTCATTTGTACTTGTTCACTCACCTAAGTGAATTGCCTTAGGTGATGGGTTTGCTCAGCCTGGGAGATGAAGTTTCTTTCTGTTCTCTAAAATGAGAGAGGAGATGGAGAGTGAAGTGCCCAAGGTAAGACAGAGATCTTGCTATACATGACAAAGGATCACTGGCAATAAGGGTGATATGCAGGAAGAGGAAGGGGGAGACAAAGACACTGAGAAGGACAATATGCTTTAATAGCAGAACTAATCAAAAGCAGAAAGGACAAACCATGCACATTCTCCCGGTGTGAAGATCTGGTGAGCTCTGAGTGACAAAAAGAACAGAAAGAAGATTCCAATATGTTTGATTTTGATATTTATTTGTATTTTATCTGTATTGTATTTTGTGCAAATAGCAGTAATGTGCTCAGTTCTTCTTCTCAGGCATGCAGCTTCAAAAGAATTTAAATGTAAACCAAAAGACTCATGTCTTCAGTGTTTTTTTAGAAAAGTTAAATTTAAGCTTTGGGTGGAGAGAAGTAAAGAATATGACTGAAGAGCCAGTAGTGAATGGAAACAAGTGCCTCGAGCATGGGTACAAGCTTTTAAGAGAAAAGGTAGGTGAAGAGTTTTAATCTCAGGTATGTGCCTCTGGCTGTGTCTCAAGTATGAAGGCAGAATGCTGCTGGACGTCTCTTCAGAGCCAAGGTATTCACACAGCCGAGCCCCTGGCAAGTGCTTATTCATTGACCAAGACTGGACTCTACGGTGGACTCTACAATGGACCTCTGCCCTTTGGAACCTGTGATCAATCAGCATTCATGGCACTCCTTAACCATTTTAGAAAGCAAAGTGGATAATGGGGCCAGATGTTTTGATTCAACCTGCTCATTCAGAAATAAAGTACATGAGGACTAGTTGATTTAATACAGAAAGCCTCAAATAAGAATGGTTTGCTCACAGCTTTTCTGGATAACCATTGACACTTTTTTTTCTTTTCTCAGAGTCATTCTTGGTTCTCTCTTAGTCAGTGCTTGGAGGTTCCACGACTTTTCTTTCACTGCCATGGTGTTTACAAGTGTTTCTCTCTCTCATGCACAGTGAAGAAATATTTAGTGAACTTTCTCGGCTGACAGTCCCAGAGTGGCCTTATAAAGGCTTTTTGGTTTGGATGGTGACTAGTGCTTTTGCTTGTGCTTAGGATTTTTTTTTTGAATATTATTTTCCTATCACAACTGCTTCACTCAGAGCAATTTTTTTTTTGTTCACCAGCTTAAAGGCATTTTGACTAATGGATATCAGTCTTTCTCAGCCATCCTACAAAATAAAGTTGAAAATTGTCCCTAAATATTCCATTAAAAGAAAAGGAAAAGAGTATTTTATAGTGTTTTGGTTTAAGAACACTTTTTTTACTTAGCATAGTGGTTTTGTAAGTTAATATTCTACCTTGCTATGTGCTGCTCCTTATGTGTGCAATGCAGATTTGCATGTAAACTTTCTTCCTCATTAACAAAACCTGAAAACCTGCACAGCCTTTCAAGTGAACATAATGCAGGACATTCTGCTAACTACTAAGGAGGAAGTATTCTACATATATCTACAATTAAAACATATAAAAAAAGATACTGGTAGATTAAAATACTAAATATATAGATCCATATATTTTAGAGGAAAGTGTCATTTGAAAACAATTTTTTTCCTCCAAAAACACTTGCCAATAAAGTAAGTAGGTAGAGTCTGAAAGACAAAATACCATTAGTTTTTGATTAAGGATGATCTGGTGTATGTGCAGGTTGTTGTCAAAAGGGGAGTTCCACTCCTGCTTTCCATTTCTTTCCTTCGATCTAGATGTGGGAACTGTGGCTTCTTAGTGTGTTAGTACAATGAGCTGAGAACACAGAAAACATCATAAACAAAAGAAAACAAAACAAAAAATTAGGGATATTTCCACTGGATTGTCTTGTCGAGGTGGGTAAACTGGAGAACATCTTGCCACCACTGAGAACTGACTCAAAAAACCCTCAAGTATGGTATTGAGCTCAGTGAGAGACAGATGCTCTCAGCTAGGGCAAATTCAGAAAACTACTTGATATTCTAGACGTCAGTTTTTCACCTATGCAACTTATTCTTTGTTGTGATTTCTGTCCATGCTTCTTTTGTTATTACTGAACTGTGAAATGGAGGTTTTGAAAAATACCAGAGCAGTCTGTAAGCACAAAATTTGCTACTAATCACAAAAGCATGTACTTCGTACTAGTATACTTGTTTTTGTTTTTGTTTTTTAAATCACCCTATTGCTCATATTTGTCTTTTGAAAGGCTAAAACTCAAGTAATAAACAAGATTGCAGAGCTTTGTGAGTGTTTTTTGGTTGGCTGGTTTTAGGCTTCTTTTTTTTTTTTTTTAGGCTTTGGGATTACAAAGAAACATTGCAACACTTCAGATAGTGTCTGTCAGGGCTATTTAGGGAAGTAGAATGAGAATAAAACTTAACAAAATGTGGCCGTGTAGAAACATTATCCTTTAATTTGGAGGAAATGCTGAAATGCATAGCATTTGTTTCCATTTTGTTCTGCTTGCTTGTTTAATTCTTTCCTTACAGGTGTTGCAGTCTCCTACATTCAGGTTAACTGGACAAGGGCAGTTTGGTATGGTAAACACACTGCAATCACTGCAATGGTATGCAAAGGAATCCGTTTTATTCAGGGCAAGTCTAGATTGTTTAACAGGAAAGGCAGTGTGTGCTGAGGTTAATGAGATAGATTTCATAGTATCAGCTTGTCAAAACTGTGTAATAAATGGGATACTCAAAACCGGACAAAAAAGGAGAAACAGGTCTTTGCCCCTTATATCTGTATCACCTGTTGTAGACACTGCCCCTCTTGACCTCCTTTGGCTCAGCATCCAGCTGCTGTTTTGAGCATTTGAATATGACTGTGAAAAATGACCTGACATTGTTCTCCAAAGAGTTTACATTGTTCATTGTAGGCTTATTAAACACCATCACCACTCGTGTAGAGATCTGTTTGTGCCAGTATTATATTCTCCAGTTTCCCTGCATAAACACAAATAAGAATAGGGGTGCTCAGCTTCTATACAAGTCAGTTTCTGTACAAACACATATAGGCCCTATTCCAGTCCCATTTACTCTTGTGATATCAAACACTATTCATTTTAAGTGCTGGCATTCTCAAGAGCCAGATGAAGGATTTTTGTACAGATTAAACAGTAGCAGAAAGGATAGAGATGTGGGATGTGTGGAGAAAGGAGTCATTTCCATTCAGCAAGCCTCTCACTTGCTACTGAAAAGCTCTCAATATTGGGCTCAGGGTGTCCAGTGGAAAGAGTGCAGAAGATAGCTTTTCCATTTGCTGCAGCAGAAACGCATGACTCGGTTAATGCCAATTGACACTGATTCTCCCAGTGTAAGGCATTACCAGACACTTCAATATGTGCAGTTTTTAAGACAACACTCGGAGGAGGAGTGCGGGAACAAGCTGATAAAAGTTGTCACAGTTCCGTTTCCATTAGTGGAACCACCATACTGATTTATACCAGCTGAAGGCATGCTAACAAGGCACCCACAGGAACGTTGTGTCTAATTTAGAAAAGAAGGCTCACTTTTTTTATAGTACTTTTAAACAACCATTTAAGTTCTTACAGAAGGGATAGCACAGTTCAGCTTTATGTGTTTTGGATCAGACAGTGCAAACTCATTTATTTATGGAACTTAATTTCCTTATGACAGTGCCATAAAAAGAGGCATGGTAAGTGACAGAAAAAGGACAGAGGATCATTTTGGGGGATCAAGCTAATTTGTTTATTTTAGTTAAACATGTATAAGATGCCCAAATTTTTGGCCCTCCAAAAATTTCCAGTGTTTTTAATGATAATTAACACTTCATTCTAACAATATGCTAGCTATAAATATAGCTAGATGGATGGGACTATGCCTCATGGACCAAACTAGCATAGGGAAAGATCATGAAGGAAAAAACAAACGATATGTTAAGAATACAGAAATTTTACCCTTATGTAAAAACTGTGAGCAAATCAGCTCATAAAACTTTAGCACAGTTTGCTTTATTAATTTGCTCATTTATTGTAAATAAGAATTTTTGAAGCTTTGTTTCCAGCTAAGAATGTCAGTCATTTGACTACAATATATCATTCATTGCTTTCAACGGACCTTAATGCAAGGTCAAATTGACCTTGTGTAAATTTTGTTCTAAGAACTAATAGCTGTTAACAATAGACCTCTGGTGTATTTGTTTCTGCATGTCTTGTTGGCATCATATGAAAAACATTTTGAAAGTGTAAGTAAAAACCATTCGTTTCAACAGAAATAATGACCCCATTTGCCATGGAAACTGAGGGATTTTATGAAAATGCACTGAGCTGGTTTCCAAACTAAGGTAAAATTATTCTAAAAATAGGACTGGTGCTTGGTGTTAACTGGACAAGTTGCAGACAGTTTATTTTCTGAGCTTTTTCAAGCATAAGTTAAACACTTCTGAATATTTTTGAGAAAGTCAACAACTGAATTCCTTTTTTTTCAAGATTGATTTTCTTTCAGAAATGGAAGGAAAAAATCAAAACAACCAATGACTTTTTTATAACAGCAGATGGCCAGTATAAGTAAACAGCTGAAATTTAAAATGACATTTAAAACAAGACTGTAGAAAAGTTATAATAAATGCATGTCACTACAGCACACCCTTTCCTCCTTCCCTTCCCTTCCCTTCCCTTCCCTTCCC
>WKFP01013486.1:200542-216874 GCA_011057875.1 Pterocles orientalis | reverse complement strand
CTCCCCAGTATAATTTTCTATCCTTTGGCATGCAAAAAGCCATTGAAACTGCTGAACTACTGGGTGCCTCAGTGCTACTGGAATTCTCAAAATAGGTTTTGCCATGTAGCAGGACAGGTGTGTGTGCCACCCACGTCATCAATACCAGTACTTCAGCCCACTTGCCTGGCTGGCTTGTTTCAGATGTTTCTTCTGCCTAATTTGGAGCTGTCACATAAGCACAGATCTCCTTGGTGTCCTGAGAACTACAAGACATATTGACAGGTGTGTTTCTTAGTCTCTTGTGATAACACTGACAACATATATAAAGCAGAAATGAGTTTAGAGTATAGCAAGTGTTACTGTGCAACAAGCTGCTTTAGCAAGTTTGCCTTTCTTATGGTTGCGCATGCTTCAGAAACTTTGAAGCATAGCAGTTATCACAAACATCTCGATATTATGTATTAGAATATATTTTAAAATATTTTAGTTACTTGGAAATATAAACTAAGCTGGTTAGTTTGGACAGATATAGTAATCCAGTATAGGTATGGTGTAGCAGCTCATGGTACTCAACCACAGTCATCAAGAGCATTTATTTTGTACTTCAGGGTCAAATTGCTACAAAAGTGCTATAAGTAGGATTTATAAGCAACTGAAGGTGCATTTGAACTGGATAAGAAACATAAAGTCAATTTAGATGACAGTGAGGACGGGAGCAAGAAAGTAAGTTGCTACCCTGAGGCAGCAGACCACCTGTTGCTGGCAGGACTTGTTTGTCAGCTGTCAGTCACAAGCTGAATGAAAATGAATTTGGAAGTTACTGGGAAGCTGTGGTGACAGTGAGTTGGTAATACTTGTGCCTAATATTCCTTGGTTCTCCTAAAAAGTTGGTACATGCATTAAGTGGGGACATGTGTAGGTAAGTGAGACTAGAAAGAGAGATAGGTTAGTAAAACAGTCCAGTACGAACTACACAGATAGACCAGAATTGCTCTTCTGTCTTTTGCTGCACCATACCTTTCTTTTAACTAAGTTGGGGGTGGGGGGTTCAACATACTGGAATGAAACAGAAATTTGGATTCTCTCCCATGGTTTGTGCTAGCTCAAAGAATTTTTAGAAGGACCAAACTAGCAATAATTCTTTGCAGTTAAGGGCCAATGTGTGTGGTTTAGAATTGCCTTGTGAAGAGTTCTGTGAAACAGTTGTCCCCAGGTGGGATGAGCTAGTAGGACGAGAGAGCTACCAACCAGCTCACGATGACAAAGTCCCAACATCTTTGTAGAAAACATTAGGTACACACTGGGCTGGACAGAGCATTGGACCCCACAGCACTTTCTTAGAGTATAGGGTATTCAGGTTCAGTGCCATGATTTAACCCCAGTCAGTGCTCGTTCACTCGCCCCTGGTGGAATAGGGGAGAGAATCAGAAGAGTAAAAGTGAGAAAACTTGTAGGTTGAGATAAAGACAGTTTAATAGGTAAAGCAAAAGCCGTGCGTGCAAGTAAAGCAAAACAAGGAATTCATTCACTTCTTCCCATCAGCAGGCAGGTGTTCAGCCATCTCCAGGAAAGCAGGGTCCATCGTGTGTAACAGTTACTCGGGAAGACAAAATGCCATAACTCTGAACATCCTCTTCTTCCTTCTTCTTCCTCCAGTTTTATGTACTGAGCAAGATATCATATGGTATGGAATAGTCCTTTGGTCAGCAGTCCCAGCAGTGTCCCATCCCAGCTTCTTGTGCATCCTCAACCCACTTGCTGGTGGGGTGGTGTGAGAAGCAGAAAATGCCTTGACTCTGTGCGAGCACTGCTCAGTGATAGCTAAAACATCCCTGTGTTATCAACACTGTTTCCAGGACAAATGCAAAACATAGCCCCATACTAGCTGCTATGAAGAAAATTGACTCTATCCCAGCCAAGCCCAGAACATTCAGATATTTAAATAAAAGAACAGCAAGAGAAGAGATAAAAAGAATCCACCACAGGAAATCTATTCACTTGCGCTGTTTAGGGCAGCTGGAATCCCTCCACCCCTCGCTTGCTTTCCCCAGAAATGTTTATTTCAAATCTTTTTTTCCATGTCACACTGAATAAAGACATCAACAAAAGTTTCTTGATCTAGTCATGAGGCACAGGCCTCATTTTCTCAGAATTTACTACCAGAAAGTAAAGTAGTTCACTATGAAACTATTCTGCACAACCTGTACTACTCACCTTACTTTGCGTTGTATAAGAAATCAAGTGAATGAGAAAAGATTTTATCAGGCTACAAGGCATCTAAAAGTTAAATATTGCCTGGAAAGTGTTGCAATGTTTCAGTATCTCTGAGGATTTTGATCTTAGTGGCCCTATGAAAGATATTACTCCTACGTGCAAGACAGGCCAAATTTTCCTGTCACTTTAAAAATTTACCTTTGTGGTGATGGCAAAAAGAAAATTAAAAAAAGCTTGTACTCACATTCCATTGTATATTTATTAATCATAAACTCATTAAGAAATCTGTCAAAATACACTTAATCTAAGCTTTGAGCTGTACAGTTTAGCAGTGCAAATTTTAAAACCCACAGAAAGTAGTAAATCTACTAAAAAAGGATAGAATTTGCCCTAGAGGCCACCTAGAGGATGAAAAGAGATGAAGTGATAACTAAGGAATTGCCACTGTTAAAAAGGTGCATCATCAGGAAATTACAGTGTTTTTTTTCCAGAAAACTTAAAATTTTCAGAATGAGTCTAAAAATGAGTATGAATATATTTCTTTTGTATTTCTGTGTTAGCAATGGCACCTGATTTTATGAATGTGTTATTCCACAGAAAACATACGGAAGAGGATATTTTATATAAGCAGAAGTTGAAGCTGGCCCAGAATCACTGAATAATATTAATGTTCTTTCCACAGATCAGTAATTTAATTCATTACATTCATTTAATATAACTATTCAAATGGGAGTTGGGTATAATTATCTTTTGGTCCCTGACTTTACACCTCTGGGGCCACAAATCAATGCTTGATGAGGATGACAACAATTATTCTAATCAAAGAGATGTAATACACACTAAGCTAGTTGGATTCATTTCTTAGAGGGCTAAAGTCTTCACAGAACTACACTGAGGTTTGGCACAGTTTGTGAGTTGGCAGGCTTTGCTCTAGAGAGACACAGTCTGAAATGAGCAACAGAGGAGAAGTACAGTCTCACCCCGCTGCAAAGCTGAAGTGCGGTTACATGAACAATTAACACAATTGTGCATTGTCACTGTGTACCACAGCGGCCTCTTCATAAGGCCGTGAACCTGGTCTCAGCTGCCTTGATCAGAAGTTCCTTAAGCTCAGCTTCCTCTTCAAAAAAGCAATTAGCATAAAACAAGCACAGAACTACAATGAGTAGAATCAACCACTGCTCTGCTTTAGCATTCTGATTTCTGTTATTGCACTGGATTTCTTTCTTAACTCTGATTTGGCAGAGGGCTGTGTACAAAGATTTGGCTTTCAAACATATAATCAAGTATTTATAAGAAAGTATGCCTTGTTAAAAAAAGTTCTGTAATATTTAACTTTCTAGCAATTTTTCTTTTCTATGACAATAAAACAAACAAAAAAAAGACTTAGAGTAAGTTAGGAAGACTTAGTACAAAAGTAATCAAGGGATATGTAATATTTTCTTTATTTTTGTACGTGACCAGAACCTATACAAATCCTTCACATGGTTATGTGGCAGTAAAATCACAGGATATTTTTGTAAAAGGAAACCTTTATGAGGAACAAAAATGTTTAATGTGAGGATATTACCTATTTTTTCTAGTTGTGTTTAACACTGAGATGTGCTTGCTTTAGATGATACCCTTTTAATCCTGGAAAAATTGTAGTCTAGAAGACAGATTTACAAAATTAAAAGGAAAATGGAATTCTGAGAGACCTACAGTAATTCAGATTAGGAAACTTTCTTTCCATTCTTTTTTTCATTTTATTGTAAGTTTTTTCTTCAGAAGAAGATTTAATTGAGCTTCCTTGATGTAAGAGAACAGTTCAGATAAGGGTTTAGTATTAGACCAAGGAAGTGACTGAGATAGGTATTAGGTTTATTATGACAAAAGAAGAAGTTATTTGTCCCTTTTCGCACACAATGCAGAATGATGATACAATTCAAGAAGAAGGAATTCCAGTCTTCAGGCTTTGCCTCTTTGGTGTTTAAACTAGTCAAGCAGACCTGGGCAAACCCTAGTAGTTTGCTGTCTTGAAGGCTTAAGAGAACACTTTTTATAGTTTTTCTGGATTTTGAAGAGGACTGAAGTTAGGGTTGTCTTAAAGTGTGAATACACATGCTTTCATTTGTTGTGGGATTTAACACAGCTGATATCCTCTTCCAGGGAATGGTTTGGTATTTCCTGTGCTCAGTACCATTTCATTTTCTTTTTATCTGATCTGGTGCTCAGGTTGCTAAAACCTCTATTGTTTAGGAATTCTTCTGGTAAATGGGACAAGTTGTCAGCTTGTCTGATGATTTTTTAAGATTGTTCATATGCAGAAAAATGCCCAGAAGGCTTTCTTTCTATTATGGTCGCTGTACACTGTAGTTAATGTATGATGCTTCTTTTTCTCTGACAGATGCTGTTTTGTTTATCAAAATCTTATGTTTCTCCTTTGTGAGATAAACTTTAAGCATAATCTCTGAATATCTTTAGGATCTAGACCTGCAGGAGCGTAATGAGAGAAGTGTTTAGTGTCTGTCGATATCCTTGCTGGAATCCTGATGGAAGACTGCTCAACCATTGCAAGGTGGGGATAGCTCTGAGGCTACTGGGAGATACTTTTCCAAGCCACCTGTGAAACATTAAAGTGCACACACAGACAAAAACAAACAAACAAAAAACCTCCAGCCATTGATGCTAATGTGCCTCTACATTTAAGTGGAAACAAGCAACAAAATAGTGGATTTTTTTGTGTGCTGTGTTTGTACCAAATAGGTTGCTGTAAATGTTACCTGGATGTTGCCCTCAGTTGTCAAGTCTCTGGCTCCTATTCAAGTTTTTTCTTTAAAAAAGAAAATTCTAGTTAATCCATCTGCATTACGGGTAGTGGAGAGTATTAGCAAAGGTAGAACACAAAAGATTGTTAATGTCTAGATAAGCTGTTAGGTATCCCCAAATACATTTTGAATAATGCTACTGAGACATCTCCTGATACTGATCAGTGTCTTTTAAGGAAGTCTTCAGGGAAAAACCTTGGACAAAAAGCAACTGCAATAGAAAATATGTGAGAACTTTTTTAGTGTACATTATACTCTCTGAATAAAATGCCACTGTGAAAAAATAAATGTGAAGTACTATACTGACTTAGTCAATCACAACAGGACTGATGCCATAAGGTAATTACCCAGCAAATCAAAGCATTTTTTGTACTTGCTATGTTTATATCACAATGTGATTAAAATTGAGTGTATATTGGTGAAGGTTTCTCTGTATGACTCTGAAATTTTGAGCACAGTGCACAGAATTTTTCCAAGAAATTTCAACTCAATTCTCTCAGCATGCTTGCTAAATTTACATTGTAAGCTGCAGCAATGTCAATGTGTTGTGGAATCAAAGAAAAAGAAATGCCCTTAAAAATGATAAGTCTTGCAGGTAACAGAAAATTGATTATACTATTCTAGCCAGCAAACATGTGGGAAAAACAATTAAATCCTGAAAAAATAAAATCCAATCAAAACAAACAAAACCCCAACACCCCCACAATAACACAAAAATGTCATTGCCATGGAAAGGTGAACAAATATAAAGAATAAGGGAGGGAACATGTCCACTTACTCCTCTTGGATTAAATCTGTATTAGATAGTGTTCTGAAAGTCTCAGACTGAATCTGAATCACTTTGATACTAAAGGCAAGTTGATCAGAAAGATGAACAATAACAAAGTGAGTTCTTGATGTGTCTGTTTTCAAAATTTAAGTGCCTTTACAGTTCTCCTTTTCATAGACATAGTAGCTATACAGGAAGCCTAGAGTGACTACTTCAGATATAGACCTTCATAACTGTGAGATAAATATTCCTTTGTTACTTTTCTATGCTGACATTAGATATGACTGACTTGCACTTGCATTGAGCCTCTCAGTCCTGTTCCATAACCAGACATCTTACAGGACCTGCTGAAGCCAATGATGTTGCCATCCCTTAAATCTGTGACTTTACTTTTTGCTCTTTTGTCCTCTGCGGAAACTAGTAGAAAGCATGGAAGAAATAAGGAAGTTTTGTTCAGCTGAGTCTCATCTTGAACTTTCAGTCAAAATGAAGCCAGATGATCATCCTGACCTCTCAGCTGAGAATTGTGTTTTATTGCTTTTTAGATGTACCTTTTGATGATCAAATACACATTGGTGGCTAAGATAGTCAAGCAGACAAAGTAAACCAACCCCAGATTTCTAGTTGGATAATGTGGTCTGTAAAAATTATTTAGCACACCATTTTGCAGACATCTGAGAAAAAACAATCTGAAAATAGTTAACTGGTCAAAGACCAGAGAGACAAATTTGTAAGGAATGTAATGCACATCAAGAAATTTTAACCATATATATGAGCATATATTTTTAATAACTCCTTAAAATTATTTCCAAAGAATTATTTTCACTTTTTTTTTTCAAGGTTTGAAGAAGTAATTGAAGTTGTGAGTGTGTGCACAATTCAATTTAGGGCTAAATTATATTTACACAGTTTTCTCTAGAGATAAACTGAATATTGATTTACATGTTAGCATGAACCTGACCCTGTTATGAGTCTACTGTGAACATTTATTTCCTAAATATATTAAGAAGACCTCGATGAAAAAATAAACCCTATTTATTTCTCCAAACAGCTGATTTATTTCTCCTGTCACTGATGAAGTGACAAGAGAAACAAAACAAAAATGCTCCTCATTCCTTCAGTATGGCTCGCCTAACATAGTCACGTAGTCTAAGAATTGCCCATCTCATTTCTATTACTAAAATACCGAACTTATTAAAAACATATAAAAACTGCATTGTAATAAATAGATAGGAAAAAAACCCCAAACCCAGTAAATCTAGACTTTGATAATTATACTAACAGATCTTTTTACTGTAGATGCATGCAATTTAGATAGAAAGTGATTTTGTTGTATTATTTATTCATTAATCCATGAAAAAAAAGTTACCTGTATCAGAAAAAGCAAAATTTTATACTTGTATTGCTATTTCTATACTAAAGTTTTTGACAGCACACAAATGCTGTAAATTGACAGAGGAATGGTATGTCATACAGAGAGAATGGGAGCTCTTGCATTAAGAACTGGCAATTACTGCTCAGGTTCCCTGGACACATCTGCTGTGGTTTAGGTCCAGCCGGCAACTGAGCACCATGCGACCGCTGACTCACTCCTCCTCCTCAGTGGAATGGGAAGGAGAATTGGAAGATGAAAGGTAAAACCTCGTGGGGTGAGACAAGGACAGGGAGGGGTCACTCACCACTTGTGGTCATGGGCAAAACAGACTTGACTTGGGGAAAAATCTTTTTAATTTGTTACCAATCAAATCAGAGTAGGATAATGAGGAATAAAAGCAATCTTAAAAACACCTACCCCCCATCCCTCCCCTTCTTCTTGGTCTCAGCTTCATCCACAATTTGTCTGTCTCCTCCCCACCAGCAGCACAGGGGAATGGGGGTTGTGGTCAGTTCATCACACGTTGTTTCTGCCACTCCTTCCTCCTCAGGGGGAGGGCTCCTCATGCTCTTCCCCATCTCCAGTGTGGGGTCCCTCCCATGGGAGACAGTCCTCCATTAACTTCTCTGATGTGAGTCCTTCTCACAGGCTGCAGCTCTTCACAAATTGCTCCGTCATGGGTCCCTTCCATGGGGTGCAGTCCTTCAGGCACAGACTTGCTCCAGCATGAGCTTTCTACAGGGTCGCAGCCTCCTTCCAGTGCATTTTCCTGCTCTGGCGCAGGGTCCTCCCCAGTCTGCAGGTGTATCTCTGCTCCACTGTTACCTTCCATGGCTTCAGGGGCACAGCTGCCTCACCATGGTCTGCGCTACATGATGCAGAGGAATCTCTGCTCTGGAAGACCTCCTTCCCCTCCTTTCTTCACTGTGTGTCTGTGTAGTTGTTTCTCTCACAACTCACTCCTCTCTCTGCTGTAGGTTCACAGCAGGTTTTTTTCCCTTTTAAATGCGTTATCCCAGAGGTGCTACCACCATCGCTGAACTGGCTCACTCTTGCATTTTACTTTTTTTCTTATTTAAAAGAAACATTTTAATGTTGTTGAAATAAATTGTTTTAGTGTTTCAAATTTAATATTTTGGGGATTTGAGTTTTATTGTTACTTACAGAAGATATCAAAATTTTGATTACTTTCTTTTACTTGGGATATGAGTAATTTCAGAATTCCTTTCAGGTTGGACATTTCTTTACGGAACATGAACTGTTTGGAAATCTGAGTTTCTAACCATGGCCAAGTCAATAAAGCTCAGTGTAGGATAACGTAGCTTTATTGAATATAGAAGTAGAGAAGTCAAACTTATGAGGGGGTCTAAAGTTACTTTATTCTTTATCACAGGCTGGTTTAGATCTTATTTGCATGTTGAATGATGTGGTCATGGCGATACAGCTGTTTACCCTCCATTTACATCTTTGTGAATCTGACCCAAAAAAAGGTATTGGAGGAAAAGTGAAGCGTTTGCTAGCGAATGGTTTGGAAACCTTGCGTCAAAGTCAGCAAAGATAATAACTTTATATCGTTTGGATAATGTTACCCTTTTGCAGAGCTGCTGGAAAAGCTAGCAGGACACAGTGAAAGAAAACTGCAGAGCATACTTTAAAAGTGAGATGTTGGCTACAGGCAGAAAAAGAGCCTGAAGGGCTAAAAGGGGAATGGCAAGAGTTGTATACAAAAAAAGCCTGTTCATTTCTAACAGCCAACTTAAATGAGAAAAAGTGGCCTCAGATATTTATTCATTCGTATTTACAGAGAAAATGCATGTGTCATATTGCATCATATCATATCAGGTGTCTAGTTTTGCCTGGATGCTCATTTACAAAGCAGATAATCTATGGTGGAAAACAGTCTCTGTGTCCTGTGGAAAAAGAAGACAATTAACATGTGCACAATGACTGTGACCACTGTGCATAGGTTCAGTGTCACCACCTAACTGTTGGGTGTTAAAATTATGAGTCACTTATGCCAGGATATTCTTAAATGGAGGAATTTTTGCATAGGCATACAGCGTGCTGTATACTTGCTCATTTTAGATTTGCATTACATTTTGTTTGTTTGTTTGTTTCATTCAACTCTGGAGTTTTTGTGAGGTTTTTTGGGCGGGTAGCGGGGGTGGTGGTGCTATGTTCTGCACAAGCTAAAAAAAAGTGTCCAGATAGAAAGACAAAGAGACTCTAAAAAGCAGAAAAACAAAACCAAAAAAAAAAAGGAAGAAAAATAAAAACCACAAAACCCTCCCCCCAAACCAAACTCAAACCAGCGAATATATTCAGAAGACAAGACAGGACACAGGGTTATTTGTATGGTACCCAGGATTATATGTACAGTAATGTCTTTCCTCCTACTTCTTTTTTCCTTTCATGAACTGCTCCTTTCATTTTGTCTTCTTCTTTATTTTACCTATGATTTTCCTTCAAGGTCTGATTCATGCAATATGTACATTTCACTGTTGCAGCAAAATATTTTAATACATTTTTACTTTATATTAAAATTAGATGACACTAATGTCAGTGTACTGTGCACTGTGTGTGTACATGTGTGCATCTAGCTTGAGGTTGTGGAAACACTGTGTGGGGCTTCGGAAACTTGTCCTGAAGGTAAAGCCAAAAAGTCTCACAACAGCCCAGCCTCTCATCCTAGCTATTACTGCACACAGAGGGACAATAATTCAAATAAATTTAAGATATCTATTGTTTTCCTAGATAGGTATATCTTGAGAAAAGATATTTAATTTGAAAAATTAATTTTAAAATTTAGTTTCACTTACTGCCCCTAGTTTGGGTAATTCCCAAGCCCAGAATTCTGCTTTTTGCTAGACTCCTCTCATTCAGCCTCTTCTCTAGCATTACCATATCATATTTCTTTAAGAATCAGTCACAGACTTCATCTTTTCAGACATGCCTTCCACACACAAGTGTTCACTTGGTTTTCTCAGAACTCCTCCCTTTACAACTTGTCTAACATTAAGTAATCACAAGCCAAGTGCTGACACAGAATATGCTATTTTTTTGTTAGAAGAATCTTATAATTATCTTCTACTTACTCTGATTTATGACAATGGGAACCTTAATAATTTTGTATTGATTTCTTTCCTTCTTTTTTTTTTAATAAAAAATATCTTTCCATGGATGTGCCTTCAGAAATGTAAAAAAAAATTGTTGTTTTTTAATGGTTACAATTGTCAAATATTTAATTAAATGTTGTTACGAAACAAGGAATTCTTCACATTTTCTTCCCCAAATTCCCAGAAAGTGCATTAATAGATGACTGAGAATAAGTCACATTCTTTAATTTTTTGTGTATTCTGTAAGAAAACACAGGGTAGATCCTGACCACAAAACAGATTTCCCTTTATTTTGCTGTAGAGGCTTACTGTAATATATCAACATAGGAGCTGGAAATCAATTTATCAGATTAAGCAGAGAAGTTAAATATTGCTTTTGGCAATTAAATAACCAAAGACACTTTTTGTGCCTTGATGAAGGCCAATGACTGGTTAAAAAATTAGAGATCAAAAATCTGATTTTGTGATATTTTTCTACAGAATGCAATTTTAGTGCATTGATTAATCATAGAATTATAGAATCATTAAGGTTGGAAAAGACCTCAAGGATCATCAAGTCCAACCCAACACCACCTAACTCACTAAACCATGTCACTAAGCACCACATCTACATGTTTCTTGAACACCTCCAGGGACGGTGACTCCACCACTTCCCTGGGCAGCCTGTTCCAATGCCTGATCGCTCTTTCAGTGAAGAAATTTTTTCTAATATTTAGCCTAAACCTCCCCTGTGAAACTTGAGGCCATTTGCTCTTGTCCTATCACTTGTTACTTTAGAGAAGAGGCCAGCACCCACCTCACTACACCCTCCTTTCAGGTAGTCATAGAGAATGATAAGGTCTCCTCTCAGCCTCCTCTTCTCTAGACTAAACAACCCCAGCTCCCTCAGCTACTCCTCAGCACTACCTGTGCTCCAGACCCTTCACCAACTTTGCTGCGCTTTGGTGTTGATTCCCTTCATGTTTTCCTTAGTGATCTCATATTTGATTTAGCAATAAAGACAAGGGGAAGGGATAAACCCCTGCATTTTGTTTATTTATGGTTCAGCTTGTTGCTGACGAATTGGTTGGTGACAGTAGGAGGAGACCAGGGGCTTGAATTTTCAGCCAGCTCAGACTTGCCAAAAGAGCTGACAAAATCTGCTTGCAGGTAGGTTGCCATGGGTCCCCCCCAAATAACTTTGTTTACTGGAGTGATCATGACAATCACAACAACCTTTTCTTCTCATTTTTGAAATTTTTCAGACGTCAGATGGAAGTGATAGGTTGAGTTGAAGGTACTTCAACCCTTTTGAAGCAGTTTCTTTAGACTTGAATAAATGCTTTATCTTCAGGGCTACAGGTCTGGCTGCAATTTGAGTGTTACTAATCACAGTCAAAAATATGGAGACTGCTTCTAGGAATGACAGTCAGAATTGTAGTAGAAATTTAAATAAGTTCTCAGTCAGAACTGAGCTGCAAGGTTTCATTCCCACCATAAGCCATGGGCAAGGAGGACAGAGGAGGTGGAGTGGCTTTACTTCTAACTCATCTAGACTAATTCCATTTTCAGGTTAAATGAAAGTTCATTTCACCAGCCGTTGTCCCTTTACCAGAAGCAAAATTTAAAAAAAACCAACCAAAAATAAAGTGGCTTGTATTTTCTTTATCTATTAAGCTTGATATCTGTTATGGTTAAAATCATTAAATAAATGAAAGGTCTGATTCTATTGCTTATAAAGTCATCAGGATTCATTCCACATGGTGACAGTATGAAATTAGTTTGGCTCAAAGAGCTCTGTCACATTTCCTTTACTGTCTCTTTCTGTCTGTATTTTTGTGTAGTTTATAAATTAAGTTATTCTAAAAATTTCTCCAGCAGTTTACCAGATGTTAAACATAAATAGAATAACGTGTACATCTGAAGTTCTTATCCTTTTTTTTTTTTTAAATATCTAACATTTCTAGTCCTTCTCCAATCAGGATCCCTGGAAGCAAAAGTTTTGGAAAGGAGTTTATAACTGTTGTTATGCTCTACTACTGTAGTGGAGAATCCCAGGTGGATCTCACCGGCTCTGTACTCCTAAATACATCGAGATCTAAAGATTGGACAATGCTCTCTTTCTTTCTTGCTTTTGCCCTATGACTTCTTTCTCTCTATAGTAGTTATTGGTGCATTGACATAGCATGCACACAGATGCACATTTTGGCAATGCTATCTGCGCTTTGTAGTTGTTTTTCTTTCACATAATTAAGTTCTTATGTAAAATTTTATTTATCAGCAGCATTTTTTATTTGGCTTCCTTATTTGCCAATATGAAACTACATGACTACAGGCAAGGTAGAAGACAAGATCCTTTATAAGAAAAGAGCTTTAAATTAAAAAATGGGGAAAATGTTTACAGAAACAATGGAAATACTGTGAAGATGCAAGAGTTTGTAATGCCACACCATTTTTGAGTTAAAGTCTCAAAATCAATTCTGAAAAACTAATAAAATTACTAGTGGTCATGTTTTCAGAATAAAAAGTTATATTTAATTACGTATTAGTAATTTTGGCATGCTTATTGTGATATCTCCATGTGAGATTTTACTGTACTCAGCAAGAAGAAATGAGATAGCCCAGAGGACCTGTACCTGAGATATGAGTACTGATGTCCAGCTTGGAAAGCCTTAAACAGAATGAATTTTTGCAGTATTTCAAAATTTTGAGGAATGTGATCAACAAACACATACAGGCTGGACGGAGAATGGATAGAGAGCAGCTCTGAGGAGAAGGACTTGGGGGTACTGGTGGATGAGAAGCTCAACATGAGCCGGCAGTGTGTGCTTGCAGCCCAGAAAGCCAACCGTGTCCTGGGCTGCATCAAAAGAAGCATTAGCAGCAGGTCAAGGGAGGTGATTCTCGCCCTCTACTCTGCTTTCATGAGACCCCACCTGGAGTACTGTGTTCAGATGTGGGGCCCCCAACATAAAAAAGACATGGACCTGTTGGAGAGAGTCCAGAGGAGAGCCACAAAATTAATCAGAGGGCTGGAGCACCTCCCCTATGAGGACAGGCTGAGAGAGTTGGGGTTGTTCAGCCTGGAGAAGAGAAGGCTCCAAGGAGACTTGATAGCAGCCTTCCAGTACCTGAAGGGGGCTACGGGAGAGATGGGGAGGCACTCTGCATCAGGGAGTGTAGTGAGAGAACAAGGGGTAACGGGTATAAGCTGAAAGAGGGTAAATTTAGGTTAGACATTAGGAAGAAATTTTTCACTATGAGGGTGGTGAGACACTGGAACAGGTTGCCCAGGGAAGTTGTGGATGCCCCATCCCTGGAAGTGTTCAAGGCCAGGCTGGATGTGGCTTTGGGCAACCTGGTCTAGTGGGAGGTGTCCCTGCCCATGGCAGGGGCGTTGAAACTTGATGATCTTGAAGGTCCCTTCCAACCCAAACCATTCTATGATTCTATGATTCTATAACTGCAATTGTTAGTCACTTTTGAATTGAAACCTATGGATACAGAGGAGAGTAATATCTTGATATAAAAGATTAATATTTTTTTTTATCCTTTCGTATTAGAAATCAAAGGAGAAAAGCTGAAAAAAAAAAGATGGTATGGTCTTGCAGTAGTCCAAACAGAACAGCAGTAAAGGAGAATCTGTAATCTTATAAAAGGTTGCTATGTTGTTGTTATCATGCATTTTCAACACCCTCTTTCCATAGCCTCCTGCTTTTTTCCATACTGTCCTCTTTTCCTGAAGTTTATTCTGTAAGGCTCCTTTTTTTCCCTCCCAAATTCTCTTTTCATCACACACGCAAGTTAATAATGCAAAATGAACATTGTGATACTCAAAATAGATAGATGTGAACATAGTCTTAATAGTTGTTTGTATACTTCATTTCATACATATGAATACATACTGCTGGAACAGAAAAGTCTGTTTAATTAACACAAATGATGCACATATTTATTTTGCATTGAAAATGACTGTATTTCTGTTGTTAGTGACTGCCATTGCAGCAGTGTAAGGTGTGAACAGGTATGTTTTTGTAACTGCACATGGAGTAAATTCACTGTTTTCAACATAATTACAGCACTGACAGGCATAGCTACAGTCCTGATCTCATCTGACAGCTAAAATGGTTCCTGTCGCCATCAGCAAAATTAAAGCTCACACAGGAACACACAAATAAAAACAAATCCTATTAAATATCTTCTTTGAACATGCCTGGGCCATGGAACAAGCTTCTGAGATATTGACTCTTATCTTAGAGGTGTTTCCTTCAAGGTCAGGCTCCAGGCATCTTAACAGCGTTTGGAAATCATGCCTCTTATTGTCTGTTTTTTATGCTCTCCGTGAAGACAATAAAGGGCTCTCAAGTCATTCATCCAGTATTCTACGAAAGTACACAAAATTGAAGAACTGCAAGAACATGAGCCTTGATATAAATTTGAAGTGAAAAATATACCAGACAACTTCCTTCTTCGTGGAAAACAGTTGAGGAAATATTTGTTCGATTCCATTTATAATATGCCCTCTAGCAACTGAGAGTCTCACACACACACAAAAAAATTGCTGGAATATAAAGAATTGTCACAAAGAGCTGTGTGTTGGGACTGCAATACCTGTAAATGTTCATAAAACAATACAATCTCTATCAATTAATTTTTCATCATACACAGAATACATGTGGACCTTTTGAAGAAGAACCAAAATGTTTGGATATGCAGGGGTAGATGCTAGAATACAGTAAAAAATGTTTTCACTAAATTGGTCTGAAAAGGGCGTAAGTAAGGCATTAAAAACATAAAATATTTGCAATAGAGCTTCAAGGAAAAATCTTTGCAGAAATAATAAGTCATACTAACAGCCTCCAGCTGACCCATCTAATAATGGGCTTGGGCTAAGGGCTTAGAGGCTTTGTAATGTCTACCTTTTCAGTATTTAGGACGAAAGTTGACTTCTGTGTTAGACATCCTGGCTCCACACAGAGAGAAGAGCTCAGAAAGGCATCTGCAACATCCATCAGAGACGGTTCGACTTTTCTACAAGTCAAGAAGGATGACAGGTCACTGCCCAAAGGTTCAGCTTTCTAGGTTGTTTGCCTTCTTGAGCGAAAAGAGTTTAGATTCACATGTTTGCCTTGGTTACAGTGACCATGAGGTGGTGGAGTTCAGGATCTTATGTGGCCGTAATAGAATCCTGAGCAGACTAGCAACGCTGGACTTCAGTAGGGCCAACTTCAGCCTTTTCAAGCAGTTGCTAGGGAAAATCCCATGGGACAGGGTACTTGAAGGTAAAGGGGCCCAAGATAGTTGGTTAGCATTTAAAGAACGCTTCTTCCAAGCTCAAGATCGGTGCATCCCAATGGGTAGGAAGTCAAGGAAGGGTGCCAGGAGGCCTGCATGTTTAAACAGGGGTCTGCTGGGCAAACTCAAATGTAAAAGGAGGGTCTATAGATCATGGAAGGAGGGGCTGGCCACTTGGGAGGAATATAAGAATGTTGTCAGAGAGTGTAGGGAGGCAACTAGGAAAGCTAAGGCCTCCTTAGAATTAAACCTTGCCAGAGGGGTCAAGGATAATAGAAAGGGCTTCTTCAAATACCTTGCAGACAAGGCCAACACCAGAGGCAATGTAGGCCCACTGATCAATGAGGTGGGTGCTCTGGTGACAGAAGATACATAAAAGGCAGAGTTACTGAATGCCGCTTTTGTCTCTGTCTATACTGCCGGAGGCTTTCCTGAAGAGTCCCGTACCCTTGTAGCCCCAGAGGAAGTCAGAACAAAGGAGGAGTTTGCTCTGGTAGATGAAGACTGGGTTAAGGAGCAATTAAGTAATCTGGACACCCATAAATCCATGGGTCCTGATGGGATGCACCCGCAGGTGCTGAGGGAGATGGCGGAAGTCATTGCTAGACCACTCTCCATCATCTTTGGCAAGTCGGGGGAAACAGGGGAGGTGCCTGAGGACTGGAGAAAAGCAAATGTCACACCAGTCTTCAAAAAGGGCAAGAAGGAGGACCCGGGTAACTATAGACCGGTCAGCCTCACCTCCATCCCTGGAAAGGTGATGGAACAACTTATTCTTCATGCTCTCTCTAGGCA
>WKFP01013486.1:164288-200502 GCA_011057875.1 Pterocles orientalis | reverse complement strand
TAACTGCACATGGAGTAAATTCACTGTTTTCAACATAATTACAGCACTGACAGGCATAGCTACAGTCCTGATCTCATCTGACAGCTAAAATGGTTCCTGTCGCCATCAGCAAAATTAAAGCTCACACAGGAACACACAAATAAAAACAAATCCTATTAAATATCTTCTTTGAACATGCCTGGGCCATGGAACAAGCTTCTGAGATATTGACTCTTATCTTAGAGGTGTTTCCTTCAAGGTCAGGCTCCAGGCATCTTAACAGCGTTTGGAAATCATGCCTCTTATTGTCTGTTTTTTATGCTCTCCGTGAAGACAATAAAGGGCTCTCAAGTCATTCATCCAGTATTCTACGAAAGTACACAAAATTGAAGAACTGCAAGAACATGAGCCTTGATATAAATTTGAAGTGAAAAATATACCAGACAACTTCCTTCTTCGTGGAAAACAGTTGAGGAAATATTTGTTCGATTCCATTTATAATATGCCCTCTAGCAACTGAGA
Organism: Pterocles orientalis; assembly: GCA_011057875.1. NCBI lineage: Eukaryota > Metazoa > Chordata > Aves > Pterocliformes > Pteroclidae > Pterocles > Pterocles orientalis. The sequence goes on along the minus strand of WKFP01013486.1, from coordinate 200,001 downwards.
GTCTCACACACACACAAAAAAATTGCTGGAATATAAAGAATTGTCACAAAGAGCTGTGTGCTGGGACTGCAATACCTGTAAATTTCATAAAACAATACAATCTCTATCAATTAATTCATCATCATACACAGAATACATGTGGACATTTTGAAGAAGAACCAAAATGTTTGGATATGCAGGGGTAGATGCTAGAATACAGTAAAAAATGTTTTCACTAAATTGGTCTGAAAAGGGCGTAAGTAAGGCATTAAAAACCTAAAATATTTGCAATAGAGCTTCAAGGAAAAATCTTTGCAGAAATAATAAGTCGTACTAACAGCCTCCAGCTGACCCATCTAATAACGGGCTTGGGCTAAGGGCTTAGAGGCTTTGTAATGTCTACCTTTTCAGTATTTAGGACCAAAGTTGACTTCTGTGTTAGACATCCTGGCTCCACACAGAGAGAAGAGCTCAGAAAGGCATCTGCAACATCCATCAGAGATGGTTCGACTTTTCTACAAGTCAAGAAGGATGACAGGTCACTGCCCAAAGGTTCAGCTTTCTAGGTTGCTTGCCTTCTTGAGCGAAAAGAGTTTAGATTCACATGTTTAACTTCTCCAGAGGTTTTCTTAAATATCAGAGGGAAAGTAGCTTGGAAGAGCCTTCCCCACTTCCCTGGTGAAGTTCTTCGATGGGGAAAAAAAAATTAACATTGAGTCTGATTGGTGGAGTCACCCACTGTAACTGAATGAAGCTCTAAGTCCCAGACAAGGTTTGCACATTTGAGACAAATCTGTGCTTTCATACTGATTGCATGTACGCAGCTTACTAGCCTTACTAGCAGTTTTTTGTTTTCTGACACAAGGAGAATAAGGACTAACCTCTAAGCACTCACTTCTGTCACTGCCTCTCCATACTTCCCTCTCAAGAGGGTCTTCATTTAGTTCAAGATTGTTCTTTGTCTTTGACCTTAGTTAACTGGAGAATCCATTGTTTTTTCCTTATAGCGACACGTTAGGGAATCAGAAGTAGTATCTGTGAGCAAGTAACTGCAGAGATTTCTTCAACTAAAGAGAGCATCTGTATGATACACTGGGAAAAAGATTGTATCACAGTTCACTCTGCACAAAATGCATGTAGGAGAAAGGTGGGTAATTAATTATATTCAGAATAGAAAGAATACAGAAAGAAAAATGTCTGGTAATTTGCTTTGTTAATCTATTAAAGGAAAATGTCAGTGTTGGTTACCCTGAGGAATGGACACAGCTCTTTGAGATTTTTAATTAGAATAAAGAAAAATCAAAACAGTCAAGTTAAAATAACACTTTGAAAGTTGAGCATTTTATAGTCATGTGATTATATTAGATATGTCATGCAAAAAGATGTGGTACTGCCTCAGTATACAATTTTGCCAGCAATCATTTTAATAGTCTTGGGCTTTTTCTCATAGTTACTAATCTGTATGATAATATCTTTATGATTAGATTATCATAACTGAAGTAATGCAAGGAAATTATTTGTTCTAGCTTAAGTCTGGGTGGATTTTATTGTGAATCTCAGATTTTTATTATGAATAAATGTATTGGTGAAGAATGATGTCTATAGAAAGCAGAGGAGTGAACATGCTGCTGAAGATGTTAATTTCTGAGTCACTTTGAAAAGGAGTCCAAGTTATATCCAAGCAGACTAAGCAAAAATATTGAATGACACACAGTGATGATGGAATAAAGGTTACTCAAAAGATCGAACTATCAGTCTTCCCCATTAGGTGGCAGACTTTTTTTCTAGCAGATGCCATATATACATATACTGGGCTTTTCCCCACACAGCTTTTACAATATCTATATGAAAAGTACTTTGCGTACTGCTGGTCCTGGTTGTGGTATTTATCTTTGGATGTGCAATAAAGATGCTCAAGACAGGAGTTAGAGGAGGTTTTGACTTAGATGGTAGTTTACAGTCAGAGTTGCATCTCCAAAGGGCAATTCAGGTATAAGGATGAATCAGCCTGTGGAATTGCTGACTTCTTTCCGCTGATTATTAGGTTTTCAATGTTGATGCCACAGTAGATGCAAGATTCTGGGTAAGAAGATTTAAGGCCAGTACACACAAACATCTACACACATAAAATAATTGCTCAGCGTTTGTCTTTTGATATTACTGAAGTCAATTGACTTTGAGTGCATCTATACCAGTGTTTGGTTACATTTTTGAAGTTTATCTCTCAAATGTCCTGACTTTTTCTGCTTTGTCTCTGATTGAGAAGCAATCTTGGAGTGTGAGTGTTAGATTCCTTTTTTATGAAACAGATTTAACAAATATCCTCCAGGAATGTATTTAGTGCACTTCAAGCACTGACAGATGGTCAGTCCATTGGTCCAGGGTGCAGAAAATTCAAAACACATCAAATGTAGACGTTGAGAGGTTGGCAGAAATTCTACAGATCCACTGCTAGAAATCTATGTAATGATAATTAGCAAAGCAGACTGTGTAACTTAAATAATCTCTAGACACATGCTCCAGTCATTGTGAAACATTATCTTCAGCATTTTTTCAATTCTTTATTCCAGAGTGGTTTGCCTTTTAGTGTTGTGATGTCCTAACTGCAGGTAAGGCAACGCAAATTTACATTCCCAAGTCTGGGTTAATACTTTGCTGTCTCTCTTTGTATCTCACCTGGTTAATGCAAAAATAAGATTATATTTTGGGAAAATAACTATAATATTTTGATCATGTTAAAACTATCTTCTTTTGCAAACGATCTCAAGCTTAGAATGGGTATGACTTTCTTCATTATTTTCTTATTCTCACCTATCTCTTTCCAGGACAGAAAGCAGGACAAGGTACCCTAGAAGCTGTTTTATATGCTGCCTTTGGCTCTTCACTGACTCTCTAAAGCAAAGCAGACTTAGTAGTAAGCACAGTTCAGGAGTTAGTGAGAAGGTAAGGGATAGTGACGTCTTGATGATCCAAGAAAAGGAAAACAAAGGAAAATCCTGGGAAAATCCTCCTTCAACAAAATTATTTTTTGTCACACTGGAATAGTGGGGAAACTAAGACAAAAATCTATAGGGGTTTAAAATATCAAAATTATTTTTTTCTAAGAATACACTCAATGTAACTGCTTTTCTCTGGAATTTAGATTATGAGTCATGGAAAGTTTAAGGCAAAATCCTCTGCTGGAGCGAATTTTTATTGTGCCTTTGAAAGCAGTGAAATTATATATATTGATTTTCTTAAAATTGTGTCCACATATAAATTTGATGACATTTTGATTTTAGAAACTAACAGAGTTTTTTCCCAATGTTAGAAGTTTATTTCTGGCACGGTTGTAATATTACAGGAGTCTGTGGAGAGTAATGCTAAATACAGTAACATTATAGTCCCATGAAGTATTTCCATCCATTACTTTTGCTTCAAAGCTGCCAGTTTTTTAGATAATTATTTTGTCAATCCAGAAACAGCTTTTACTTCCCAAGCGCAATACAATGAGTATCCATGATTCATGTTTCACTCTGCAAAGGAAAGCAAACAGGAGCGGTAAATTGCATCCATTTATAAGCTGAACTGGGGCTGATTTTAAGATTTGTAGGAATCTTATTTTAGAGGCAGTGGTATATAGTTTCAGGGTGGCAGATTCTAGAAATTGTCTGTTACTTCATGTGCTCCTTTTGCAAAATTAGAATAACATTTAGAGCAATTACATGAACTTACAGCTCTTGAAAATTAATATTACTTGCTAAGGCGTAGTATACTTCAGATAGGTGTTTGCAAGTCAATGCTTCAGTTTTGGCCTTCTGTGCTATTCCTCTCATTAGGCTACCTCTGAGATGTGGTTGTGTAAATCTGAAGCATGGTTGTGTGATGTGGAAGTGTCACCTAACATTTAGATGGGTCCATGTTTTATTCATCATAAATTGTTTTTGCTATTGCATTGAGGGCCAAATTTCAATCTTCAAAAAAGAAATGATACTGAAAAGTTCTGGGTAAACTAATTTGCTTACCAAATATTGTTTATCACAAAAAACCTTCTGATTATAGTGAATAAATAAGCAAAGTTATACAAAATGTTGTTGTTACAAAACAAGGAAAGGAAGACACCTCAAGTTTTACACATGACTATTCCTTAGCAGTCAAAGAGAAAAAAGTAATTAAATGAACTAACTTCTCTAAACAGAACTGCAGTAGACATGTATGTAGAATATAATTGCACATTTGCAGTACAACATTTGCAGAATGTGCCATTATGTCTCTAATGTTCACAGGTGGGTAGGTGTTCTGTTTCATGTCTCATAAAAAAAAAAACAAACCCAGAACAATGTCAGAACAACAAAAATCTCCAACCTTTAGATTATTTTTATGGTGTTTAAAATATGTAATGTGGTCCTATTATCATTACATCTGCATTACTTCAGAATGCCACCTGCTATCTCCGTGCCACTTTTAATACCTCTTCAGTATGGATACAAGTTTTTATGTTGATCCAGTCTTGCCTTGCACACTTTAGCAAGTACGAATAAGTGCCTGGGGTGCAATAGCTACAGGAATATTTACTAGAAAAAAAAATTTGGAAGGATATCTCAATTCATCTCACTTTTCCGCATAAAGAGACTTATTAGTGAGAATCTACATCTTAAAATATCTTCAGAGATAAGAAATCTGGAGTTGGTCACATTGTAAGCACACATTTGAAAGAGAAGAAGAATTGTTATTATATTCACACTGTAAGAGCCACTTAGGCACCCTCTCCTTTGTTGTGCAGTGTGATGGGTCAGGAGCGATTGTCTTAAAATACTTGAAATAGAAAGTTAGAAAGAATAATTCAAGTTCTTCTATGGGCTACTAGCAGCAGTGGAAACTATAGTATTACAACTTTTCCTAGTCATTATTTTGGACTTTATTGTGAACCCACTTAGCAGATGTGCAGCATGTCTGGAATGGGTCTGATTGCCTTTCTGTTTAATTTCTGCCCAACCTTTAAGATAAGTTTAAAAGATAGGTTATCCTTTAAGCCCAATACTATGGTTTAACCTCAGGCATAATTGTACTGTATCACATAGCATAAACAAAAAAATTTAGCTACAATTATAACCAGAACATTGAATGAAAATTTCATTCGCCTAAAGATATGCAATATTTCTTTTATAATTGACAATAGACAAATGTTTCATTTCAGTAAGGCAAAACTTTGATTTTGAATCTTTTCACCTCTCTTTTTTTGATATAATTTCATATCTTATTACACTTTTTGTTATTTAATTTAAAATAAAATAATTGACAATTCATGATGAATTTTACAGTATATGGTATGTATAACATCATAATGTATATTGTAAATTTAATATTTTGTTATGGAAACAAAAGAGGCACTATTTATCTATTTTATTTGGAGTAAAATAATTTTATAAGCTTTTTTCCAATTTTTGTCTTTTAAAGCTTATATTCATTCCCCAAAAGAAAAATAATCTTCCACAGAAAGAAAGAAATTTGACTTTTTTGTTATTTCTACTTCACACCCTAGACTTCCATTTTTTCTGCTTTACTTTAAAACTAGAAAATAATCTATTACTGATCCACCTGAAATTACGATTTCTCCTTACTGGCTTCAACTCAGACATTTTTTTGAAGGTGCTAGAGTGTGCATGTATGGGTAAACTCCGACTGTACCCTTTTCCTCCCCTTCCCACTATTCCTTATTGCCATTTTCATCACTTGTGTGAGAATGAAATTATCAGATACTTTGCAGCTGTACGAAACTTGTGACAGAACAAGTAATCTTGCTTTGCCCTGTGTCCCTGATGGCAATTTTTTTTTCTGAGTTGGCAACATGTCATTTAGAAAAGGGGCCTACATCATTAAGAAAACTACATTAATATATGACAAAATGGGATTTAACATCGATTCATGTATTCTTTGCTGTTTTTTATGTTTGAATATTTATTTTTTTTTCTTCAGCAACAATCCCCAAGGCCATTTTAATAGTTGGCAGCTGAAAGCTTTATTCTAAGTCATGTTTCTAGGTTATTACTTTGCATAATTAGTTCCATGATTCCCTGATATTATACTAGATATTTAAAGTAACATTAATGTAAATCCTTTAATAAAAAATAAAAATAAAAAAAATCAAGTGGCAAAAGGCCAATACATTTGAATCACATGATTGCAGTAAAAAATATGGTTAATTTTTTTTAAGATTCATATATTTTTGTTTCTTTAGAGAATTTGAGCAATCAATTCAAATTAATTTTCTGTTCTTTATTGAAATTTGTTGTCCCAGCCATAGAGGAGGGTAGAAGTCAATATTATTTTTAAATTCTAAACCTGTAATAATTAGGCAAACATGATCCGATTTTGAAATGTTGTATCCAAAATAGCTACTCATTTGGAAGCAAATTTGTTGTAATATTGTAGTTCTTCCAAACAATCTAAACTCTTACAGTCTTCCTCATTTTACACCATCTTTTATTTACATTTTCCATTGTTATTCGTATGGTCATCTTCTCAACATCATACAAAAGGCAAGTATGATTATATTTATTTACACTCTTCAAGCAGACAAATGTAATTATATTTGTTTTTATGTGGTTCAGCTGCACAGGTAGTCAGACTCTGAGGAGGAGGTACTGTTCTGAAGACATCCCCAACTTTTTTTTTACAGAGTTATTCCTTTCCTTTTGTTCCTGCTCTCCCTCCAAAGGCTAAGAATATAAAAACCTTCTGTTTGCTTGAAATGTTAGATCCTGCTGGTTACTTGTCTGTAGCTCATTCACTTTGGCTCATTTTTCCTTTCTCTGTCTATGCTTTCCCTCTTCAGTTAGATTATTTTTCTATGTTTTAATTATTAGTTCTTATTCTTTAGCCAATATAAATCTTCATTACAAAGCTTTAACTTCTTTGATTAACTTATTTCCATCATAACCTTATTTTTCTCACTTGTTTCCTAGTAAGAAGGTGACCAATGAACCCTAATCACTACAGCAAGTATTTGAGGGCAGATTGAGGCATATCAATTACTTTAATATAATTTGCATTTTATCAAGGACCAATTCACCTTCTTTCTGTTATTGTTCATCTTTGGACCCTTCATTATGTAACAACATTAAAATACTAGTTCTGTTCGTATTCTTTCATTCATAAGGCAGATGTTTAATAGATGATTAAGTGACCTGGGATTTCAGGCTTTCCCACCGAATGAATACTGTAACATATATTATACTTTCTTTTCGGTACTTGCCATATTTTTTAATGGAGACTGAAGAAGGAGTTCTGTTAATCTTTTAAATAATCTCTCTATAAATTGCTTTTACTTCTCTATCATTGAACAAAAAAAGTCTGTTATTGCTTTTCCTCACAGTTGTGAAATAACAAAGACACACTTCTAGAAGAACAAAGCAAGCCAGATGAAAAAGCACCGTGTGCAAAAAATCACCATGAATTTGAAATGATATTTAAGAAAAGATTAATGCATTTCCCTGATATCTTTTATTTTCGCAAAATTTTGTACCTATATGTTGATTCTTTAAGATATCCTGTGGGTAGAGTGTGATGAGATGAAATGTGTCATCCAGCTGCCTCCATCCAAGGCTGATCCACGGAACTGCAATTTACCGTCAACTTTTCAGTACTATTTTACTGTCTGAAGGTTTCTTAAAGGTTTAGCTAATGCAAACTACACTTTAAATCTGTTATTGCAGCAGTACTGTATAACTTTTGCTGAAGACAAATGGCCCACATACATTTCTGTCTTGGGCATTCTTAATGTATCCTGAACATTTCCCTCTTATTTCTTCTAAACAAATTGAAGCATTAGAAAAAATGTGGGAAAATGTGAGACTATCCAACACTCTTTTATTTCACAGGTGTTCTATTTCTCTTCTGCTTTCTAGCTTCAACCTTTGCTTTGACCAGCTGTGGCTCTACCTAAACCCGTGTTCCACCCTAATGCTGCCTATGTTGATATGCACTTTCCTGCCCACCACACGAAGGAAGCTGAACTAGAATAACACATCCCACCTTTTTCTTTTCTAAGTTAGTGAAAATACTGCCTCTGCAGAAGAAACATTTTGTACCCCTATGTGACCTGCAAAAAGGTCACTCTTTTCAGTACTGTTGTATTGAGTACCAAACAACATTAGAAGACACGCTGGTCTGTAGCATAGAGCTGAACTTCCTTCACTGTGCTCCTTTATTTCTAATTAGTGTTTACTCGGAAAAAATAAATTTATGTGGCACAGTAAATACAAAATATGAAACACAAAGTTTTAAATAGCATGCTGTTTTATCTAAACCACAAATACTAGTCATGTTTTAATTAACCAATGCTTGACATTAAAAATTATGAGTGTATGTTCATCAATTTGTGCTACCTTTCTAATGGCATCATTTAAAGACTTGTAGTTTTCATCACTACCTGACAGTAACAGGAGAATGTGAAGAATTTGCTGTTCCTGAATTTCTCAGAATAATTTTTTTTCACTTATAGTGCTAACAAAAGAGTGAAAAATAGTATGATTACTAATTTAAAATTAACAGAGTTGAAATCTCTGGAGAAATTGTGTGACACAACTTCTCCTTTATTTTGATCTCTGGATTTGTTCACTCAGAATGTATCTTTCAGACCGTCTGATTGTATCGCCAAGGAAGTATTTGTTCCTCTTAAAATATATAAACAGATTAATTGATTTCACTAGGCCACTCATGCTTAAATGTTCTTGTATCATAGTCTTATATAAATATCTGTACCAGTTCCACCAGTTTTGCTGTAACAAGCACAAAGTAGCATTCATCATCATCATATAATCACATAATAGAATTATAGAATGGTTTGGGTTGGAAGGGACGTTAAAGATCACCTAGTTCCAACCCCCTTGCTATGGGCAGGGAAGTGGTATTTTTATTTTGAAATTAATCTGAGTTTAAGTGCATAATTTTTAAAAATTGAAAGAAATATTTTTTCAATTTATTTTATTTAAATATTTTGCGTGGAATAAAATGATTGGTGTTTTTGATCAAATTGTTGTCAATTTAAGAGGAGGGACTTCATCATTCAAACAGATAAATACATTATTTGTATAGCGCTTGCCCAGACCTGACTGCTTAGGCAGCAATCACATAGGCAGCCTGTAGTTAAACATTCTATTGTTTTTGTTGGTTTTGTTCACAATCTTATCTACCCTGTCCAGTTTCTTCCATTTGCTTGTTTGTTCTACTGGGCTATTCTAGTCTTACATTCTTTGGAGAGAAGTCTTATTGTCTTTATATCTGTACTGCCTATAAAGTGACAGACATATAACCTGACAGTGTCTAATATATTGTATATGTCAATAATAGTTCTTCTTTGTCATGGATCTCATTATTTATTGTGGCAGGTTAGTCATTCTTCTGCTATATCCCACTGGAAGGGGGACAAGAGTATTCTTAGTAGTGAAGACAGCTTTCTTCAGCAGTGTTTTAAAACTGCGAATTGTCCTTTATAAGGAAAACTTGTGATTTTATTGCCAGTCTCCTGAGATTTCCAAATGTAGCTCATACCTGCAGCACTATACTCATAGAAACAGAACTCAGTGGACTGTGACAGAGACCTATATTTTTTTCAGAGCGTTTGAACGGGGATTTAATTTTAGCGCAATCAAAAAGAAATGCTAACTATAATCGTTATGATTAATCCTGTCTTTGGGCCACCAAGGCATCACACAGAGTCTGGAGGAGATTTGAACTAATACAATGTGGACGAAATTGACATACATGAGAGTTTCTCTGAGGAAAGAAGGAGTGAACCAGTCTATTCCGACCACTTAAAGAACAAGAGCTGCTACTTAGACAAATACCCTGAGCTGGGCTAAATACTAGAATTAAAGTTAGCCATCTAAGTTACCTGTAGGCAACCAAAATATGACCTTTCTTACTCTTCCCATCCACTTCCATTTAATTACTATTACACTACAGAGATGTGCAAGGTTCTTGGTGAAGTTATTTTATGAGTTTTCTGAAACCTACAGATATTTTCACTCTGCTAAACCTCTAGACAGATCTCACACTTTATCAGGCACCCATGTCAATCATCCACAAAACAAATCTACAGAGAGTGAAACTTCATTAGTTCTGCTGCTCAAATAGCTACTTATTTTTCTCCTGAATTTCTAATTTCATATTCTCTCTAGAACACTATTCTCTAAAGGTGGAATGGAGCAGGTACTGCAGTTTAGATAGAATTCTGAGCTGTAAATCTGGCTTTTCCATTACTTATTTTTATTTCTTGTTTTGAAAAATATCAAGAAATATTCTTGAAGATATATATTGAATTTGGCACCAACTCTGTAAAAAAAAAGCCTGTGAGACTTTTATATATATATATATATATAATGTTCTGTAAAGATAATATTTCTGTATTGATAAATATTTTCTGCTACATGTAATTTTGAATATTTTGTCTATGATTAGCTACATCTAGTACTTCTGTTTTTACTGTACTTGCCTCTGTATTTTCTTCCAGTTTTTAGTAGACAATTCACTAAAATTAATTAAGCATACATTAATAAGTTATCTGAAATATTTCTGTAGAGTTTTGAGCCAGAAGTGCATTGGCAGGTGTGACACAGAGGTTGAAAGTTATCAGCTGTAATGTTATTCTGGTACTATAGTAACAGACTGTAGAGAAAGGCAGTGGTTTTAGGAACACTGCCATGTCTTTTTCTCATTATCGTGTGGATTTTACTGGAAACATTAGATATTGTATCATCTTGGCTATCTGCATCATGTAATGTGAATGTTACCTAAGTCAAATTTACAAACCTGAGTGGGATTGGAATGTCTTATTTATACACACATATACCTAGGGAGACAACTTTGGTAAGAAAATCATAAACAAACTCATAGAATATTTTGTGACAAGTGAGGCAACTGTTTATGACAAGGAAAACACCAAATAATAATCTGATTAGAGCTTGGAATTTAGTGTGAAGCTGAGCTGTCCTAACACGAGTGACATTGACAAGCAGCTGGAATGACAATCGGAGAAAGTTCAGGTGTACCAATTCCCCTTTCAATAACATCATAAAGAGATTGTAGCTTCAGTATCACTATATTGTCTACTTGTGACAATGGCAAAAGCCAGATGACAGGCGAAAAAGATCACTTTCAGTCAGCTGATATAAATCTCTTTGGTCTGAATTTAAAAAATTTAGTCTACATGAATAATTTCTAATGAAGACTGAATTTGAAAGTATCTGGATATAACATTAATAAAAAAAAAAGTTGTTGCCCTCTGTATTTCAAACAAAATTTTTCAAAACTCCCTCTTCTTTCAGTCACAAACATTATTCTGCAAAATTAAATCTATTTTTTAATAGCTCTTGAGACAAGATTGATTTCTGAAACAAACTGTAACATGTATTTTTAAGAAAACCTGTGTACCACCTGTTTCTATTCTGTATGTGTTACCACTGTTATTATTCTAGTAAAATATTATAATTTTTCTTATTTGATCCTGTGAATGTAATCACTCTTATAATATTAGCTGGTAAAAAAAAAAGCTGAGCCATAGAGATTTTTGGATCTGTATCATCAAGAGGTGTCACATAACACTTTCTGTGAAAAGTCAAAATAATTTAGAGAGAAATTAGAGGGTTTGTCCTGTTTTATACATTTATATAAAGAGTAGCATTAAAGTGCAACCAGTCATTGAATTTCAGATCTAATTCAATTATGCAAAGAAACTTTTAAAGTTAGTGAAGTATTCATCATACCAGAAACAGAATAATGGCATATAAAGGGAAACTACCTAGCACAGGGTCAATTAGAAAATATATTTATATTTATTCATTACTTATTTGATTTTTTTTTTCACTTCATTCTGTAAAATATTGGAAGGAAAATATTTGGAGCTAAGCACTGAAGTTCGTTAAAGTTTCTCAGTATAATTATTTATAAACAATTAACAAATCTGCACATTCATAGTAGTTTTTAAAGACATTTAATGTAAAGTAAAAAGAAATTGAATGAGCGTATGGTTAGCAAAATTTAAAAATATTATAGTAGCATAAAAATTCATTGTATTTGAGGAATTATTTTGAACTTATTCCTTTGTCATTAACAAGAGATAAGTAGGTGTTGCTTACTAATTTTACACACAGAGAAAATAAACCATTTTGAAGAGTACTAACTGAGGTTTGAAATTTTCCCATTTAGCACTTTTCCTGCTTTAATTAATGACAGATATTTGAGACACTATTGTAGTTTAATTAAGACTTAAAACAATACATTAAGAACAACAAAGCAGAATTAAATTTTTTCAATTGATTTGAGTGAATTCCAGGAATGTTCTCATATTCATGAATTTAACTTGCATAAGCTGTATTTTATCACCTTATTTTCATTCCTCAAAAATATTTACATTAAAAATGAAGAAGTAACTGGAGTTATTTTGGCCACCACACTATAGATACAGAGAATTTTAAAATGACTGCACACTGCCTTCTAAGTCTTTTATTTGTTTCAATATATAATTTTTCTTGTATTTTATCCTTGTTTAGACTCAGAGCTGTCACCACAGTGCTTCTTTTACTTTGATTACAGATGTAAACTCAAGAAGAAAAATACAAGATGAGAATAAAAGAAATACAAGTTGCAAACTTTTATACATCAATTATATTTGCTCTGACCCAACTCAGATTAAATTTTGGTGGGGAAGGCAATGTTTGTCATTAGTTATTTTCTAATAGGTTTCTGTGGAGTTTCATTAATTAACACTGTGGTATCCACTTCAAAACTAGCACCTCTGCATGAGCAAGCAATTACATGTTAAGTGGATAATATGAAATTATTAAATATTCTGGGTTAGTTGTTTTTATTTCCTTTTTTTTTGGAATGAGTAAAGGCACTCAGGGAAAAAAGATTTGATCTTAACTTCTGTAACAACTGTTGGTCTTGGATTACTGCTCTCTAGTCTTTGCTAAACTTTGTTGGAATTTTCATGTTGATTCAGTAAGAATTAATAATCATGGTCTTCCATTTATTTTCCTTTTTTTTTTTCTGCTCCACATCATGAAATCATGAAGATATGTAAAGTGAGCATGCGACTCGGTGTCATGGAATTGACTTTTGTCTCTGAGATGAAACACTTAATTTTGTATTGCAATTCTCAAATAGTTTCCATTCAAATCTTTAAATGTTTTTAAAATTCCTTTTTCTTTTCCTGTACATTACTGAATTCGTCAAGGAAAATCAAGCATAAAAATTACTGTTTTTCTTTATTTCTTTGTATTATGTTGCAACATACTTTTCAGGTTATATTGTTCTTGACAATAGGAGGTAGTGTATACAAAAGTATAAATGTGTTCTTTATGTTCAGGGAAAGAAAACATGAGATTAAAGAATCCTGTGATTCAGCCTTCCTTTCCAGTTGTGTACTGCTAATCAGACTGACTCACTGAGAGCTAATTTCCTAAAAGTAATGAGTCCAACCATACTATTCATACTGAACACTAAATTCTCTTTTGATTTGTCTAGTGCTCTAAGTGTGTATGCATTTGTTAAGGGTAGGTGTTGTGGTTTTAACGATGAAACCAGGAGAGTAGGCAACTCCAAACCGTGGGAAAACTTTGATCTATCTGGTAGTCTACTTCATCAATTTCTTTAGTTTTCTGGACTTCTGAATGCCTTGCCATTGAATTGCAGTCACAACATGTCATAGAATGGTCTGGGTTATGTAGCAACAGTTTACATTAAATTTGAGAGTTCGATTTCCTATTGCCTTTTGACAATTAGAATGCACCCTTTACTTTTCTACAGTATTTATTGTTAAAATGGTAGAGTTTCATTATTTCTCTGTAAGTTGTTGTTTTGGTTTTTTTTTCAAAACATTTGAAGACACCTTACCTAAGCCTAAATTTGTCCTGCTGGGCTTATGTCTTGATCAATCCTGCGAAATTAGTGAAAAAGTATTTAAGCACATGCACGTGAGAGAAGACATATGTTAATTTAGATACATCAGGAATAGAATGGATCTGAAATTATTTTCCACTTCTTGGCAGAACATCCCTCTCACTGTAAGCCAAAGTAATTCTGAAATGGAATAACTCAGCTCCTCTTAGTGGTTTAGCAGATGTTTTAATTATTTAAGGGAAAAACTGAACATTATAAGCAATGATTGATAGAACTGTATCCCAGATACCATGTAGTTTATTTAAGAGCCAGCACACTGAAAAGGTGGAACAAGAATGGTATTTCAGCTGTCAACAAAAGCATCCAAATCACTTTGCCATAGTTACAGTTGCTACTGCAACCCAGAAATAATGGTATTTGTCCATTGCATTGCCTAGTAGTATCACTCAGCAACTCTAAGGAGCAGGGAGAAAAGTATACCTTAAATGCCAAACTTATTCATTGCAGCTCTAGATAAAACAGGTAGGAGATAACAGAGCTGAGTTCTCATCTTTCACATTTGCTTAGGGAAATTATGTCCAAGGTGAATATCTCAGCTACAGGAGAGACTGAAGGTGGATATGACAATTTTGGTTTCTATAAATGTAGAATTTATTCGCCCTTCCCTTTCCTCCCAGCTAAGTATAGGCACTTAACTGAGGATTCTATGTTAAGATCCTAATCATTCTAGGCTTATCCTAAAGTTAATGGAAAGTAAGTTACCTCCTGAGAGCAATTAAAACCTTAATTGACTGAAATAACTAGCTCTAAAAGCCCTTCACTCTTCATATTAGATCTCTAAAGCTTGTGGGATAAATCTGGACCAAATATTTAATTTGTGATTTAACTGATCTGTTATGTTGAATAGAACACATTTTCCTAGGAATAAAAATAAACAAGCAGAAATATTTCAAACCAACTGTTTTTGGGAATGTTAAAAAAATGAACAATTTTTCCCTAAAAAATTACTTAAGAGTTACTATAAATAGTCAGCTTACTAAGTATAAGAACTCTTGTATTTATATTCCTCTTAAAAATGTATTTATGTTGAGGTAAGTTCATGTTAACATATCTACAGTAGGGATTGATTTCATCCTAAGTGTTTAAACAGTTGGTCACCTTTTACTTCAAATTGAGAAATAAAGAAATGGAAGCTATGCAGGTAAAAAGGTGATACTGCAACAAAAGCATGGCCCCTGGCTTTCAGTGAAACACCTGATTTTACTTATAACACCAATATAATCTTGGAAAAAAAATTCACACAATGTTTACAGCTTTATTCTTTCAAAAGCTGTTGACCGCTTAAATTACATTAGCTTATGAATTCCAAAGTTTGGAAGGCATTTTGGAAACACAGCAATGCCTTGAAGACAAAGATATACTGCTTAAAGGAGCAACATTTGTGTGCTGTCACAATAAATTGAAATAAATTGAAAATGTTTTCTTAACAATGTGCAAACCTAGCTGGGGCTTGATTCAACACAACTTGTTGAACTGTACCTTTAAACAGCTTGTCATATTTTTCAGGTCATAATTTTATGTCTGGTGTAGTGTTTCTAGAGAAATCTGTAAAATTTTATTTTCTGAATGACATTTCAGTTTGTGATTATCTGTTTTGATCATAGTAAATTTAGCCTATATGTTTTTTTTTTCCTAACTTGGTTTGTTAAAAAGTGTTCATATCAAATTAAAGTATTTAAGACAAATTGTTCTGTCAACCAAGCATATCCATGTTGTTCCCACTTCCAAAAACATCTCCTTGCAATAATATGAGTTTATTCATACACTCTCTGCTCCTCCAGATTCTCCCTCATGCTCCTTAAGTCTTCACATCAAGATGCTCTGAGCTTTTTCCATGTCTCTCACTACTGCTTTTGACTTGAAACTCAAAGGGAGCAAATGCTACAATCGCTCTGGAGCTATATGCAATCTTTTTAGCTCTTTAGCATGCTTATGCTTACTGGTCTCCTGGGTGCTGCCACCCGGTCAGTGGTTGACCAGATGAAAAGCTACTTCCTCACTGGAATGGAGGTGAATGCTCCCTTTCATCAGTTTGACTTCTTTTAGCTGCTTATTTTCATAAAACTGTTGGGCTGGTAATACCTTTGAGAATTCTGTCCTTCTGTCAAATTTGATTGAAATTAAATAATGTAGTCGTGAGTTATGTTGAAGAAGAGACAAGTGTTAGGTAAGCACACATGCAGTAGCATCAGGTAATATGGATATTCAGATAGTGTTAGTAAGCCTTATTGCACGTAGAGCTTGTGTGTTATTTTACCTATGATTAAAGCATAGTTCTTCAATGCGGCCTTAATAAAAATGTTTTTTAGCAAGACACCTGTGTTACTAGCAGAAACTATGACAATCCACAGAAACAAAACCTTTTAGTTCTCATGACAAGCCATAAAAGGTTCTAATTTACATAGAAAGAAACCCTTCCCACCTACTACCACTGAAACAGCTGATATTTACATTTTAAAATCTGATTTCAGTGCAGTTCTGTAGGAGCACTCAGAATGCATTGTAGGCTAAAAGATAAATTTCACCAACATTTTTTAACAGGATAAAATATTTTAATAGTGTCTTGAAACTCCACTAGCATTTATTAGTTTTACTATGCAGTTCAAGATTGAAGTTAATAGCATACTTTGACAAATTATTTTAAAAGCATTTTGTGTATTGGCTAACAGAAAAAATCTATTGTGTTTAAGTTTTGATGGAAAGTTATTGTGCAGAAGAATAATACGGTCATTACTCTGCATCTTATAAGAGAAGCAAGTTCTGCCTACAGAAGATAAGCTACAATACTATTAAAAAAAAAGTAATTTAAATGACAGACTGCCCATTAAACATTAAACTGCAAAACCTAGACATCATGGGAGACATACTTCACTTCACAGCTTGCTAGAGCATCTTGCGAACAGCTTCAGATTCAGTTATCTTGAACGACACTTTTCTAACATCACTGTTCATCTTTGTATTTTTCCAGACCATATATTAATATCTTGAGCAGGTTAGAACCCAGGAAAACGTTCTGGAAAGCTTTCTGCTAACCTGCCCACAGTGGAAATGGCTCATGTTCTTCCACTTTTTGTTTTCTACCCTTTTATTTTGGTCTTGTGGCATTTAAGGCCTTTGTGAGTCACTTTGTAGTAAAGATTTTTGAAAAGCCAAGTATGTGTACAGGATCATTTTATTCACATACTTGTTGATTCTCAGAGAAAACACACTAAAGCATGAATCCCCTCTGCAGTAAATTTCTGTTCCTGATGTGTTACGAATTTTAAAACAATTACTTTTAATGGTTTTAGAAAGTTCTTATCAGAGTCTGGGTAGCCCTGATTCCCAAAGAAAATACAATTAACTTTTGACAAAAGTTTTAATGAAAAATCCCATCCCTTAGAAATAATATTGATCCCATATCAATGGCAGTTAATGGAGACTAACAAAGAGTCAGGCTCAAGATCCTCATTTAGAGCTTAAACACTTTTGAGGAAGATTTTTCTTCAGATACTATGGGACCTAGGATGACTGTGGATACACGTTATGTTGTCTACATTAAGAATTGCCCAGGTATTTTCTAGGACTGTAATTGGAGTCCTAAATACAGCTCTGGATCCCCAAAGATCCAGATATTTAAATATATTTGAGCAGATTAGATTAACTCTCTGCAAGGTCTCCTTAATTAATGGTTGCTGCCGCTGCCTGGACAGTTCTCCTGTTCTTCAGAGTATTCAATACATTTTAATGCTTATAGCCATTTTCTCTGAGAATTTATAGATTCTCACAGTAAGGATAGAGGCTTGTCTCACATATAGGCTTTTAAAAAATTCATGCCTACTCCAGCACTTTCATTAGTTATTTATCTATAAATAACTGACTACAAAAAGTTTTTATTAATCTATTTGTCCTATCACTAACCCAAAGTAATTTTTTAATTGTTAATTGCATTAAAATATATTAAGATTCTGTTGATCAGAAATCCTCCACACTTCCAACACATGCTAATGACTTCTGTTTATCTCGACATTTGTTCATTAGAGAAAAAGAACTATTATCAACACAAAACAGCCATGGGCAGGTTGATTCTTGTAGTAAGTTAAGGGAAAAGTGTAATGATGTAGTAGAGCTAAGTTTCTCTATAACATTGCCCCATCCTGGTAAAGCAGTGTGCCATGTGTCTTCTGTGTCGGTCAGAATTGCATGGTGATAACGGAAAGCTGACGTCAACACCTTATTGGCTGTCATTCTTTTTTAACTCCAGTCACAGCCCAGATGAAAAAGAACTCAGGGGAGAACTCTCTTTGAAGCCTACCTCCTTCAGTGGGAACCTATTGGGAGAGTCATGAAAAATGGATTTTCATGCTCAGTCCCTCTTCAGGCCGTAACTCTGACTGTAGAACTACACCTCGACATGACAAGTTCCCTTGGCAGTCCCTGTGCAGCCCAGAGAGCACCAGAGTGTGAGACTTTGCCTTCTGCAACATGTGTCTTCTGCACCATACTGATTCTCTTGGCATTGTCTTTGCAGTCTCTAAACTAGAGGAGTTATGGGCTTTGTCTTTCTCCCAACACTAAACCCAAATCTAGACATGGTCTGAACCTTAGGCAGGGAACCCCATCCACAACCCACATTATAGAGTACTTGGGCAATAAATCTTTCTCCATCATAACCTTTCCTTGTTAGAACATTTCAAGTCCCATTTCAGGTCCCAAAACCTGAAGCCACAGGTTTTGTCTTTTTCCTAATCCTAACCCTAAGGGTGGCCTGAGGTTTAGACAATGACTCCTAACCAAGACCCACCTGAACAATTTCACAGGGATGAAATATTTCTGTGGTCTTCCCCTTCTTTTAGCAGCCTCACACCAACTGGAGCTCCATGTTTTGCCTATCAATACTAACCCTGACCCAAGGTTAAACATAATCCAAGGCTGTTGCTGAGCTTTATCCAAAGGCAGAATCGCAGAATCATGAAGTTGAAAGGAATCTCTGGAGATCATTTAGTCCATCCCTCCTGCTCAGTATAGCATCAAATTAAGCCTGTTCCTCTGAACCCTGTTCAATTGCACTTTTAATTCCTCCTAAGACAGAGATTCCACAACCGGGCAGTCCTGCTTCTCCCTCACCTAAAGGACAGTTGTCCCTCATCACCCTCCTGGCTATCTCTTCTAAAGAGCCTGTATCTATCCACAGAAACACTCCTGTGAGCTATCCCATCATGTTTCTGTGTTCCTAGTGAGATCACAGCCCCCCAGATGCATGTACACCTCTAGCTCTTGCGTGGTTCCCACGCTGTGTGTATCAGCCTACAGGCACTTCAGGTAAGCAATCAGTTCTGTGGAGGCAAGAGCTTCCCCTGTAATGCTGTCCTCTCAACATTCACCTATTTATATGCATACAAACAGGCCCCCTTACACCTTGTTTTCTTATTTTCAAGGTGTCTTTTGTCCACATCTCCCTGAACCATTTGCTTGCAAAACCAGTTCACCAGTTCCTCACTTGATGGTGAGCACCCACCTGTGGCCCACATGGAAATGTTCTCAGGTGATAAATCTTTCTGCAGTATAACCCTTCCTTTGGCAGACCTATACCAACTGGAGCTGCAGGATTTGTCTCTCTCTCAACCTTAAATCTAAGCCTAAACCTACACCTAGGCCTAACACTAAACCTAGGCGTGGGCTGAACCTTATCGAAAGACCCCAAGCCCTGACACAGACGAAAAGATTTTCAGGGGAGAAATCTGTCCGTACCTTATTTTTTCTGGGGAGGAGTTACTTTTCCAATATTTTTGATTTGGTGAAATCTTGAATTATGCAGTGTGAAAGCAACCTTGAAGCCAAATGATATATGGTCTTTTAAGCCTACTGAACTCAAATCTTTTTCTAAAGATGAACCTTATTGTCAGTTGTCACATGAATGGTCACTTAGAGAGAGGAACAAATTGACAAATGCTGTGACCATAAATCTGGACTTTATTGACAATGAGGCATGGTGGCAAAATGGTTACTATAGTGAGTTCTTCTTGGACAGAGGCACAGCTGCCTGGGATGGGAATATTAGTAAAATAATGCTTTCAGAGCAAGACAACTACAATCACTGTGGAAATGAGAGAACAGTTTCTTTGTAAAAGAAACACAGATCAAAGTGAAAACTATAATATTTTCTGAAACGTAGTCTTCCGAGAAACAGCTTTCGGTAGAAACTGCCCCTTTCAAATCCCTGTTTGCTGAGTTCAGGACTAAGCCCCTGGTTTGATATCCTGCCTTGAAGTACTGCCTGTGAATAGTTTTCAGTCCCTGGTCCAGGATTGACCAAAAGGCACTTTATGACGTTACAGTATATTTCCCTTAACTGTATTTTCTGAGGAATTTGCCGTTTGAAGTAACAGAAATCACTGCCTATTTCCTTTAGAAATAGTAAGTAGATCAGATTTTTAACACACTCGTAGGCTTACATGCTCACAACTCGCCAAACCAGTCCTCATTTTTAATGCTGTTAAAGGTAATTTACCTGAGAGAAGTGTGATGAGAAGAAGTGAGTCATTCCTGGAGAAGGTTCCACTGTTCAGATGTGACATTTTCTAAATGTATTCTAAATACAAAAGAGAGAGGGAAAAAATAAAAAAAATATATTTTTTTTTCTCAACAAAACAAAGAATAAAAGGTACAAGTTGTGGTACGGGCCACCTTTTCTACTATTTCAGCTTGAAATCAAAGATATGTGTTATCACATGACATATAATAAAAATATTTCTTATTATAATTAAATTTGTAATTGAGAGCTTGAGAACCTCGGCTTTCTAACAGTGGAAGTTTTTTGAAAACCTAAAATTTGAGATGTGTTGCATCATACTGTAAAAGAAATATAGTTTTTATATTTTTTATTACACTGATTTAATATATTGATTAACGTTCTTTTTCTAAAGGTCAGTCTAGAACTTGTAATTCTCAAGTTTACAGATCTGATATGTCTTCCACTCAGTGCTCAACTCAAAAGGCAACTTTGATTACTATTGGAGTGTTCACCTGGACAACATCTGTCTGCATGCACTGTGTAAAGAACTATAAAAGCTTCACTGGTCAGACTAACCGATGACAGATTTGTACTGGTTGGATAATCCCTTTTTTTTGGTCGACCTACTTTCCGAAGTAACGTAAAACCAAGAAATACCAGCAATAAAAATAGGCGCAAAATATCATTATTCTTTAAAACTAAAGGAATGTACTAAGGAGAATAATCTGCTGATGTCATCAAGAAAGGCCTGTATCGTTTAGACAATTTTAAGGACTCTTCAGGAAGAACTAGTTAAAGAGGCTCCAAATTGAATGTTCTATTGTTAGCAACTCAACCAGAGTCTAGAAAAATATGTCATGCGTGTTATGCACACACAGCTGGATGAAAACCCAGTGATATCTTTCCATCCTGAAAAAAAGTCCAGAAGGTAGTGGAAAAAAAATATTTGTAGTAAATACGTCTGTTCCACTGAGTACTTTTTTTCAGTTTACATCTGAGTGACCTCAATAAATTTAGCCACTGTTTAAGTGATTTTAACTTTTATTTAGCAACAGTCTGAAGATTATGAAACTGGTCTGCCAAGTACTTAAGTATGAGCTTTAACTTCAAGCTCTCTATTATACCGAAGTGAGTATGACACCTTACTTGCTGACATTCTTCATTGGTTGAGTTCATGATTGGTCACATTTTTTAAGGTTGATCTTAAACAACACATTTATGGGATCCATGTCTTGAAAAAATATAGAGATAGCTTCATAAGACTCTTTCTAGTATTTAATAAAGTTTATATAGAACTTTTTAACAAAATAAAAAGGACAAAGAAGATAATGTCTTTCTATTTTGTTGAAAAGATATACAGGTACTCCTTGCAACAGACATTAATTTTTATTCAAATGTTTTTATATTTTACTCAGAAATGGACAAATTTAGAGCAAGTTTGAGCAAGTGGATTGGAAGAAAGCATATTTTATGAATTGCCCATCTTGCTCTAATTTTCACCTCTTGAAATCTAGAAATACATGTAAAAACAGGAAAAACTAGAATAAAACATTTTATCACAAAATCCTGATCAATTATATCTAAATATTTAGTAGAAGTGATTTTTTTAATAATTAAATTAAATGCATTCACACAAATTATCAAAGTAAGATAGAAAAGTATTATTTTTTTAATGATCTACCTGACAAATGTTCTACCTGACAAAACTGGTGAAGAGCAAACACAGATAATTACTTCACCTTGGGTGATGGCTTGTAACTTTCTAATCTTGAGTAGTGTTCCTGTAACCTCTCCTTTGCTAATATAGTCTCAGTTATCACTGTGAACACTATTGCGTTGTCAGATTCTCTTATTTTGAGACTTTCTGCACATAACTCCCAGTCGTACCATTCTAATCTTGATAGCCTCCCCAAATCCTTATACAAAGGCTGGCCCTCTTCCCTCTCCAACTACCTCACTGTTTTCTTCACAATTTCTTTCTTAGATTTGAATTCTCAGACTCCCCCTCCCTCGTTCCCAGGCACCATCTGTGTTTCCACCCTGATTCCTTATCCTTATCTCCTTTTCTTCTCCCATTCCAGTCTGGCTCTCTTCCTACTGTATGCAAGTCAGACATCTTTCCCTTCTTAATACCCTGGGAAACAGCAAAAAGGAGAAGACTGAGCTAATAAAAGTGCAAAAAAGAGTTTTCATTTTCTCTCTGAATTCCAGTTCTCAATCCCCCTCCTACCCACAATAAGAGGAGGGAAATTGCAAGATAAGGAATGTCTAAGTGGATAATCTATGAATAAATATTTGAATATTAAAAGAAAAAAATGTAAAATGAAGTCTGAATGCCAATTTTATCAATTTAAATCTCTTTCAGCTCAACCCACAACACAGTGGACAAAATTCCTCAAATGTACTCCCAAGATAAATTGGTATATTACAAATTTGGTTGTTTATATTGAAATCTTTTTATTATATTTGATTTTTTTTTCCATTTAAAAGGAGCATTACACACCTGCACTTGTACCATATGCCAGAAATAAACAGGAAGCAGTGTATGTACATCTGACATTAGCATAAAGCTAGGATAGTTCTGCAGCTAAATTTAAAAGTAAACATTCTATATGTGCTTGCTTATTTCCTGAACAGTATTCCTATTCTCCTTTGCAACTGAATTATTTTGTGCTTCTGGATATATTATTTTATATACACATTAATATAAAGCTAGCATTTCAAGCTTTTTGGTCATGAATGAAAATATGCATTGATAGATTTTAGAAAATATATTTCTATATGTGTTCAGTAAGGAGATTTTAATGAAATATAACTTACTTCCTTATGCCTTAGCAATTTCAACTCTCTCCTGTGTGTGCCACCACGTAAATTTCATTATTTATGTTAGCATTAGACCTTTGTTTTATTCACTGACTGCCTCTGCTAAGAATTTGATGTATTTCCATTAAGCAGCTCACAATTAAAAGAAAATAACCCCTCAGAAAAACAAAACAAAACCAAACCAAACAAACCCAAACACATTAGCTCTACAAAAGCAAAGGAGGACACATATCAGAATCCAATTTGGGAATAAAAAGCTGGATTAAGGTAAGAATGCCAATGATTCCAATCTTCCTTTCTTAAAGGAAGATTTAACTTGAGGAGGAGAAAAAAGATCTTATTAGAAAATCCATCTTCAAACTCTACAGTGTTACTGGTATCTGAAGTGACATCAAGAGCTAGAGAGCATTTGTTTCAGCAAAGTTGTCTAAATCAAGAAGTGAGGTAAAAAACAGTCGATGTGTGTGGGGTGAGTAAAGGAGCTGAGCAAGGGCAACCCTCTCTTCTCACACAGCTTCTAAGCATGTGTTTGGCCGATTGATAGTATTAGGATGCAGAACAAGGAGTAGGAGCTGTATAGCGTTACAGCATACTGGCCCTCTCCCGTTAGCTGACATATAGGGGAGCAATTCAAACAAGTGGCTGAGCTTCTAAACTTGATTTTTTTTTTAAAGTAGCAGGTTCCCAAGACTCTTACCTTTCTCCTTTTCCACAGTAATAACTTCACTCCTCTTCCATCTACCTTCCGTTTCCTTCTTACATTTCCTCTGTATTACATTTTTACTCTCTATACAGCTTTGTCAGACAGGTCCCTTTGAAGCTTTCTGCCAAGCATGCGAAAGGGAAAGAACAGCAGCTCTCAGTCAATGCTGCCCTCTCAACCAGCAAAAGCCCAAGCGAAGTGAATTTCTGTGTGGACACGCTGCAGTGCCGCAAGCCAAAGAAATGGCTTCATTTGCCATATGTTGTGCAAACCACCAGTGAATGGATTATTAGCCTTTGTACATTGCCACACAAATCAGCATACATCACTCATATCTTATCAGCATGTCTTTGGGTGTGGGGTTTTTGGGGGTTTTTTTGAAAACAACTGCAAAAGTTATTCCTTTTCAGTTCATTGTCAACGTTTTCTGACATTCCAGGAAACATGTTGAACTCATGATACATGGGTTGTGGTGGGTCTGTATCTTATATGAGTTTAGCAAACAAGACAATATTGAAATGAGTTACTACATAAACAGAAGAGATATTACAAACATCCTGATTGCCTTCCTGTTTAAAATTCTCACTGTTGAGTGAA
Source organism: Pterocles orientalis (assembly GCA_011057875.1). NCBI lineage: Eukaryota > Metazoa > Chordata > Aves > Pterocliformes > Pteroclidae > Pterocles > Pterocles orientalis. Next base: position 175,465 of record WKFP01013486.1, on the reverse strand, counting down.
GAGCTGCTTCTTGGTTCCCATTCTGCTCTGTGCTGACCATTACTGCCTTGATGATTTTGAGTTGCAAATTAAGCATATGACAGAAAAATGAAAAGATAAAGCGTATGAAAGCAATCAGTCTGGTATGCACCCATATACCTCAGAGATTTTTAATTGCCACCAAGGGATTTCAAGGAATTTCTAAAATTAATTGCAGAGATACATACTCTCCTAAGAGTTGAATGGTTATGTAAGAGCATTATCAACTATCTAGAAGGACCAAATGTTTTCATTGAAAAAAGTCTGTTTGAAGAAAAAAGTTCTATTTAATTTAAAGATGCATAAATAAATAAATGCAAGCAAGCAAGCAAACAAATAAAAATTCTCACTAAGTTATTTCATCCATCTAGAACACTAATCAAGCTGAAAATAAAAAGAAAAAATCACAAATGATTACTGCTTGTCAATTAAAGTCATATGTCTGGTCAATGTACAAATTTCTGACCTTTTTAAAACTGAGTCTCCAAATGAATACTTTCACTACTGGCTAAACGATTCTCTGTGGTTACCTGCTGGAGTACCTGCTAAGCATGGTGTATAATTCTGAGAATTCAACATCCAGACACAGGACTTTAGTATAATAACTAAGTAATCAAAACAAATTATTTCTGCATCTTCATTTAACATTGTTTTGTTTTGCAGGTTTTCTAAATATATACAAAAAACAAACAGGAAAAAATAAAATAAATTACTATATATCAAATCAAATCTTCTATTAGTTTCATTTTTGAAAGATTATTTGCTGCTTGTGCTTGGAGATGTAGTATGGTCAGAACTGAAAAAGATAATATTCTGAACAGTTCAAGTTTTGATTTGTATTAGTTATTTGAGCCTGAATAGCACCTGTTTTCTTTAATAGTTCATATTCTACTTGAATTAGGTTTTATGAGACAAAAGCATATTTTATCTGAAAAAGGGTTTACCTTTTTTTTGCCCAATTGTGATAACTGTGAGATGTTGCTTTGGAGAAAATAAATGCAGACTGTAGATCTGTATGCACGTTCTGTAGTTGTTATTGGCTTTAAATTGCCTCTTATTCCACAAGAAAGTAAAAGAAGAGGAAGAGAAAAAGTAACGTAGAACAATGTATGGTGTATCTGAGAATACAGATCATTGACAGTTTTCCATTTTACAAGATCTGAATCTAGAACTGATTCTTTTATTCAAATTCATGACCAAAATTAAGTGGTTGAAACTATTTTATCCTTCTTTTCGAAGAGTTGTGGCTTGTTAAGTACTTTTTTTCAGTGACTGCATAATAACTTAATGGAGAAGGTGATTTGTTCTCAGACCTTCGGCCTTCTGTCTTTTTTTTGTCTTTGCAACTAATTTCTCTAATATTATGTAATATAACATACCCTTGAGAAAAAAGCAGTTTCTAAGAAAAAAATGTAGACAAAAATTATTAACATCTGATTGAGTATGCAAGAAATTAAATGGCAAAATATGAGAAATTACAGCCTACTTCATATCAATGTTTTTGGTTTGGTTTTCTTGTAGTTTCATACTATATGTTCCTAACTGATATTTAATGTTGTCTCTTTGCTACATTAATACTTAAACAAGCCTAAAGAGTTCTTGATCTTAAAATATTCATGATTGCTGTTTTTTTATGTGAAACAAATTTCAAAGGAGGAATCCCTAATTCACTTATTAACCAATTCACATGTATTCTCACTTGCCTAAACAATTTTTAGTGGTTTTATCTACGAATCTGAGTCATAAGTGCAAATATGATAATTGCACTGAATTAACCAAGGTTGGGTAGATTTACATTTGGAAGTGTGGCAATCTGCTTTTTCAGCTTTCTTATTGGCAATGGAATTACGAGACTTGAAAAAGCAGGCACATTTTCAGGGAAAAATATTTTGCGAAGAGTTGAAGTTTATCTGAAACACATACTCAAAGCTTACTTCTACCGTCCCAAAACTTGCTTTGATCTCTTTTAATAACAAATATTAGAACACTATTCTAGAGGTTTTAGCAGTGAAGGACCTTTAAGGAATGCAGATAACTTCCCCCTTTGGATACAGGTTGGATCAGGAAAGGTAAGGATTTGCAGGACAGTATGGGTAAAATGGATGGGCAATGAAGTCAGAAGGAGTCAATGAAAATCAGAAATTGGAAGGGTAAAGAAACAGAGAAGACACAGCTTGATGTTTGTCTGACAGGTCTAAGGACCAGAATTGTCTCAGTGCTAGCTGCAAATGTAAAAACTTCAAGATGCTCTTTCAACGGAAAGTGTCCCAAGAAATGGTTAGGTAGCAGAGCTCATATGTTCATTCAACTCTCTAGCTGCAAGTCTGATGGACAGGATATCAGCTTCTTTTGATATGAGTACAGGAAATGGGTGGAGACTTGGAAAGATGACTAAATCATTTCACATAGAGAGCAGCTAACATCTACTGGTCCCCTTTAGTTGTTACTACTCTGGTCTGGATTTACCTTGGCAGCACAGGCATGACAAACTCATATCCCATTATTAGCAATATGTTCAGACAGCACTTCTGCTTACTTTTGTTTTCATTTTCAGATGTAACTTGTGAAATTTACTCTGTCTGCTTTTCAGATGAGCATCACAAGAGACTGATGCTAATCCGCAGATTTTCCTCCAACAATCTAAATTTGGGCCCATGGCAGAATGCGGGTGATCTTGTTGGCAGCATCAGAGATACTTAAGTGTTTGCCACTTAATTAACTGTTGATGGACCATCTGGGCAGCTTAGTCTTTATGCATGTCATTTTCTTTGGTTCACCTTGAAGTTAGTATATGCAAGGCACATTCATTTATCTGAAAAAATACATTGTGTAAGTATCTTTTGTGATTGATGTGTAAGCAGTATTTTGAAGGCCTTTTTGTACCAAAAAGCTGTTACCTTAGCCAGTTTTCATACTGAGACATTAAGAAGTGAGGGTGAGATTTGTTAAAATTGATTTTACTACTTTTTTCCCCCCAATGTCCTTCTCTGTACCTACATAATTGTTTATTGCATTTCTCGGGGAGAAATCTGCACTACAATATTCCACTGATTTATTTAATTTGTTATTATAGGATTTCAGAAGAAGGTGAAAGCCTGAAAGATAGTTTTAAAGAGGAAATGAAAGTTCAGATTAATTACTTTTCATGACATACATGCACACGACTATGCAAAAACTCCATTGTACCAAGTGCATAATGAACGTCATCACACCAAATTTTCTTTCATATAGTAACTTTTCCAAAGTAGAACGTAATATTGTATCTGAGTTTTTTAAAATACACTGAAGCAGAGAGTATTTATAGGCTTGTTTTCAAAAAACCTCTAATTTAGGATTCCCAGTTTTGAAGACATTATCAATAAATGCCTGATTTCAGGGGTACTACCTACAGATAAAGCATATGAGAAGTGTACAATTAAATTCCTGCAGAAAAAAACCCCAAACCAAATTAAAAAAAAAATCCCCAAAACCTGGTGGATGACACGATGACCCTACTGATGTTAGTAGGAATTTTGCCAGCCGAACTGAGATTTCAAACCATCAGGGTAAAAGTCAGGTAGATACAAAAAATGTATCTAACCTGGGGACTCACTGGAGAAACTGGATCAATTCACATATGAGGAAAGGCTGACTGTTCAACGCGGAGAAGAGAAGGGTTGGGGGGGTTCTCACTAACGTTGTTGTGGGTTTGTCTGGTGGGCTTTTTGGTAGTGGGGGAGGGGCTACAGTGACGGCCCCTGTGAGAAACTGCTGGAAGTTTCCTCCGGCTCCAAGCTGGACCTGCCTCTGGCCAAGGCCAAGCCAGTCAGCACCCCTGCGAACGGCATATTTAAGAGTGGGCACAGTGCAAGGGAGCGGTGGTGTGGACCCGGGCAGGGCCCACCCTGGCTGGTCTGTCCAGCTGCCCGCCCAGCCTCAGCTGCACCCAACCCACTGCCACAGCCCCAGCCTCCCCTACATCCCTGGCTCAGGTGACAAAGCGCAGCCCCTGCCCGAGAGCCAGGAGTTTCTCAGGAGCCAGCGAAAGAACCTGCTGCAGAGAGAGGAGCCGGGTGTGAGAGAAAGAACTATACAGATATGAAGTTCGGTGAAGAAAGGAGAGGGAGGAAGTTTTGGAGCAGAGATTCCCCTGCAGCCCATGGATGACTCCGCACTGGAAGAAGTGGCTGTGCTTGAAGGAGGCCATGACTCCATGGAGGGGATCCACGCTGGAGAACTGCAGCCTGTGAGACGGACTCACGTTGAAGCAGTTTGTGAAGGATTCTTCTGTGAGAGGGATCCCACAATGGATCAGGAAAGACTGTGAGGAGCCCTCCCCCCGAGAAGGAAGGAATGGCAGAAAGAACATGTGATGGACTAGCCACAACCCCCATTCCCTGTGCTGCTGCGGGGGGAGAAGGTAGCGAAACTGGGAACAAAGACTTTGAGTCTGGGAAGAAGGGAGGGGTGGGGGAGAGGTGCCTTTTTGAGATGTAGTTCTCTTTCTCGTTATCCTTCTCTGGTTTTGATTGTTAACAAATTGAATTATTTTTGTGTTTTCCCCAAGTTGAGTCTGTTTCTTGCCTGTGACCATATGTGGTGAGTGAACCCTCCCTGTCCTTGCCTCAACCCACTAGGTTTTACTTTTTATTCTCTTGATTCTCCTCCCCATCCCATTGGAGGGGAGGAGAGAGCGAGAGGCTGTGTGGTGCTTATTGCCAGGTGGCCTCAAGGTGACCTTAAAATCATGACAGATGTGTATAAACACCATAAAGAAGGGTGCAAAGAAGATGGATCCAGGGTCTTTTCAGTGGTGCCCAGGGGGCAATGGGCACAAACAGAAACACAGGAGGTTCCCTCTGGATATCACTTTTTTACCACAAGGGTAACTGAACACTGGAACAAGTTGCACAGAGATGCTGAGGATTCTCTCCCCTTAGAGATACTAAAATCCATCCAGACATGGTTCTAGGCATTTGGGTCTAGGTGGCTCTTCCTGATCAGAGGGGTTGGACAAGATGACCTCCAGAGGTCCTGTCCAACTCAACCATTCTGAGATTCTATGAAAGACAGGAAAAGTCAAGACTTTTGCTTTATGTACTTTTATCAACATTTTCTCTCCCCACAGAGCTGGGGTCAGTTGTAGCATTGTGTGCCCTTGGTAGTGCACGTTTGTTCAAAAAGGTATACAGGCCAATAATGTTGCATGTCCATGTGCATATCTTTTCTGGATAAACCTATTTACATATTTTGTCTTGTTTGTTTGTTTTTTTTAAATTGGTTGGTTTTATTTGTTTTTTTTTGTTTGTTTGTCTGATTGTTTGTCTGTTTGTCTGTTTCTTTGGGGAGTTTTGCCAACTGTAGGTCAAAGATTACTCAAATGTTTCCAGGTTGGCCTGTGTTCCCTTGCACCTGCAAGCAGGTGTTTGACAATATCAGCACTTATTTCAAATCCCTTGTTAGACACATTGAAATCTGAACGCCACATTTCTCTTAGCACATCCAGGAAGATATTAAAAATAATTTTCATTATAGCAAGAATATGGTTTCAGCACCGCAGAAGTTCTAGTGATTATCAATATACACCTTTTTATATTTACAGTATTGCAAAGCAGACAGATTAATTTTAAAAGTCTTCAACCTATCTCAGCTTTGCTGCTTTTGCTTATAATTATTTATTTGTATTAGTATAGCGCCTGGAAACAGATTAAGAAAGGTGGAAGATTTTATAGCTCAATCCTTAACTAATCCTACAGGCTACAATCCAGTTATGAGAAGAAAAAGAGGACTTACTATTTTGAAAACAGAAATAATGGATGAGCCATAAAAATGGTGTCATTCAGAAACTCATTAACAAAACAGAATGCCATCTGATCTTTCTGAACCTTTTAGGGAGTGCAAATTTATTCCTGGATACTGAAACTAGATACTCACAAGCAAAATCCACATACAGGCCTTTTTGGAGTTTCCATTAATAAAATGCCACTCTGCACAATAGTAGGCTTTGCCTTTGAAGAGATCAAATTACAAAACCAGGACTGTCCATTATGAGTTTTCAGAGGCACGTTCATGCCATTTTAGATTCTTCTGGACTGACAAATATACACATACGCCCATACACACACCCCCAGCACCACTTCACACAATCAAAAGAGAAACAACAACAACAAAACCCAACCACAATTCATTTTAGCTGTTTGAGATTTGGGGAACAGTGGAATGCAATAAATGCTAGACATGAACCCACAGTATTTAGATCCAAAAAAGATGTACAAGTATATAAACAGTAATTTCTTGTAGAACCAAGATCCTCTGTTCTCATATACAGATCTGAAAATATTTTCCAGCCCCTGTAGAGCTGGGGATGAAACATGTTCCCTCTTTCTTATGTGTAGCCATTGAAGAGTTCAGTAAGAGTTCAGCAGAGTTCTCAAAACTTATTTGTTGGCCTAGGTAGTTGTTGCTGTGACAATATTTTTTTTCCTTAATATCCAGGAGGAGGAGGCACAGAAGACAATTTCCTGAAAAGCTGTTTCATTGGAAACCACTTTCTATTGTAAGTTTACAAATGTTATGAGCAATAAACTGGGATTGGCAAGTAATTACTTCTTCACAGGTACCATTTGTATTTAATGTATGCTGGTGGGCAGGCAATGATTGCCCCAGAAATTTCACTAAAGATGCATTTATTCTCCTAATCTTAGGTACTTATATGTTATGCCTAAGGATTTTGTTCTCTTTATATTACAAAAAGAATGCAGGGAGGCAGGTAATTCCAGAGGATAATACACATCTCTGTTTATTGAAGACACCTATTTTTTCCCATGGATAACACAAGTTCCTAGGGTAAATAGACTCACAAGTAACAGGTTAAGGTTATGTATGTAAATGATGTAAGAGGAATCTGGACCTCTGGAAGTAATCTGTTTAAAAGCGAAAGCAAAATAAAAAATCTGTCTTTTCTGCTACTGGATAACTAATTAGTAAGTAAATCTTTTTGTCTTTTTGTTTGTTTTTATTTTAATAAAAATGCAAATACTGCTAAATATGTTAAAAAGCAAATTTTTAACTGTATCTCTATTGTGTGTGTTCCTTTTATGTAGCTCTTTCTACTGTGTATCAGTCATCTTTAAATTATGTGCTAAAATTTTCAGACTTCTCCCGAAGAAGATTCAGTATCTGTTGCATTGTTTAAAAATTAGATGTGTAACAAAAAATAATACAGAAGCGTAGCTTTTTGCTTTGTTTTGATTGGGGTTTTCTGCTATTGATCTCTCTCAATATACTTGATGTTGGCCTTACCGAATTGCTGGCTGGTTTTCAGATGTTTTATTTTAATGGAAGGTTAACTCAGTGAAAAATAAAGGGTTCAACTCAGCAGAAAATTCTACTTGAATGAGCAAATTTGTTTTCCATGCATATCATATTAGCTTAGTATAGACTTTATAAATTAAATTCTTTCAAAAATATAAGTGAACTAGCGGCCATACAATTCAAATTCAGGCAAGGATTTAAACCTTTCTAACAACCATAGATTTAAAACATGCATCTAAATAAGAGCATAATTATATCCTGATGCATAAAAGTTATCACAATAATAACAGAAGTATAAAAGGAAGTACAAAAATAAGAGTGTCATAAGCATTTAGATGATATATTTGCACAGTAGATGAGATGAATTTGAGTGATGTAGCTGAGAAAGAGATAGAAGAATCTTTTTACGTGATTCATCAATGTGCAATACATTTTATTTTTAAACAAGGAAACAAGCACAACACTAAAGTGTGAGACTTTAAACGGAAGTTAAAGGCTTATAGTGTAATATTTTGTTTATTAGTGTCTTGTTTTGGTTCTGTTGTATGACTATAACAAAGTTAATCATCAGGTAAAGAAATATATTTTCCTAGTAAGATGAATTTCATTTGCCTTTATTTTTTTTTTACTTAAGATGTAATTTGATATTACAGGGTTGTGCTAAACTGTATATATTGCCTGCTTCATCTGAAGCAAAATCCCATTATATCTGTACAGAACCAAATAGAAAAGGAAAAGCTCTCTAGACTGGAACTTTCTACGTAAGTGTCCACAGGTCATGCCAAGGCGACAGGATCCACCCGCATGGGCTACTGACAATCAGGGGAACTAGATGGTCGCCTTATAATTTTTCTCAGTTGTAAGAAGTGGGTTGCTTTTTTCTTTTTTTTTTTCTCTTTGACATATTGAAGAGGAATAGAAACATAATAATATCAGAGTATGATCTCTCATTTTTACACTGAGACTAATTCCATGTTTGCCCACAACAAACTTTGCTTTCCCTATTTCAGTTTCCATAAAGTAATGTATCTGCATTCATAAGAGGCCACATGTTAGAAATGAAAGAGTCACACCACTGGAAAACACATTCGTTACTGGTTTCCATAGACAGAAGTGAAATTGCTTTTTCTCCAGAACCTGGTGGCCCAACAACACATGTACTCTTATTTTCTCCTCCCTTGACAATAAATAGTTGAATATAGTACTTTTAACTTGAGAAACAGAGAAGCTCTATTTAAGACACACAGTATTAGATATCACAGATCCATTAAGATTTATTTTTTTTTAAAGAGAGTGCATCGTACAATAAACATACTTGAATTCTGTTCAAATGCATTGAACAAATGCTTTTGAGAAACTGTCCGCAGAGTTATATTACTGTGTAGGGAAAATGTACAATTGCAAGAGTAGTAAACAATGACAAGACTAAAAGACCTTTTGCACTGTGTATGAATTTATTTGCATACTTTCATTTGGCATTATTTTTCAATGAATATGATTTAGCTTAAACAAAATCCAGAATGATAATTTTGCAAAGAAAATCTATAAACTAACTCTACTTAAGCATAACATTAAAAAAAAAAAGTAAATAAATGAATAAACCTGTCCTGTACACTAGAGTAGAACTCTTGCCCACCACTTTTTGCAGAAGTTCTTACTGTCCATAGTTTCTTCTGAGCTTACTGTGCTTGTGTTTGTACATGCACATTCTTTTTATACATGTTTTTTATTATTTGTAAGCAGGCTTACTTGACTCCACAAAGATAAAATCTGAAAAGCAGATGTAGAAATGATTGATACATCTCTCTGTCCCTTAGAGATCTCGGTAAAGAACAGATTTAGCACAGCACTGGATTTTTGTATTGCTGTCTTAGTGCAGGACATCACTGAAATATATTTTTAATACCCTATAATGGATTTTTTTTTTTTTTTTTTTTTTACCAGCATGCACCTAAACGTGTAAATGCTGGAAATTCTGACATTACTGATATTTTATATCCTACTCTACAATTACCCGTGTTTCTCTGAGACAGCTCAGACCATTCAGTCTTAGAATAGGTGAGCTCTCTAATGGTTAATACATGATCTCACAGAGATCCCCTCAAAATTAATGTTCTTCTACCAAATGTAGTCCAGTTCAGTACCTATTCTGAGAGCACATCTAAGAAGTTGAGGTCTTCAGAGAAGCCAGCTAAAGCTAGTTTCTTTTAACTTACATCAGTAGAAAGAGGTAGTGCCTCACTTGAATATCAGTGTAATAGAGCACTTAGCCTGGGCATTGCAAGCCATGGATAAATTTATTCCTGCATTCTAACTTAATTTAAAGATTAACTTATTTAACAGGCTATAAGTTGATATAATGAGAAGCTTTAGTGGCCTACATTCTTAAATCTAGATCTTCTGCTGAGCTGTAGGTGGGGTGTTGTAAACACCACTTGGAAATTTGCTCAATTCAGAGTTACAGACTGCAAACAGACTATAAAGAGAACATATTTTCTCTCTAACATTTGTTTTCCATTAAAAATGACATTTTCATAACAGTGAAAAACAATACAAAATTTCACTTTTTTTTTTTTTAAAGTAGCCTTTTTTTCCTTCCTACTTCCCCCTCTATCTAATAATTTCCCTAATTATCCTTACAAGTATTTCCTGTGGCATATTTACAGTATCAATACTTTACATTCTGGGTTATCTCTGCTTTTGTGTTGATGGTAGGTTGGGATTATCTAGGACTTCACTAAAAGATAGAATTAAACTTTGTTGTTAAATATTTTAAAGCATTACTGGCAGACAATTAATAAAAAAACCCCCTTCATATTTACTGGCATCTAGAATATAAATTATGTTATATAGGAAAGTATGATAAATATTATACAAGAAACAAACAATCAAATATTTTTAACGGATTGAATGATTCAGAATATTGACAATGGATTACAAAGCCTCTCATCACAAGGATTATTGCTCTAAATAATTACAGGTCAATAGGAAACAGACATTATTGCCATATAAGAGTTTGGTTTTTTTTTTCCTTTTTTCTTAGTGATCGTGTCTGGACTTTTGGAACTTAATAAGAAAACTTCCGTTGACATCAAAGTTTCAGGGCATGGGTTGCATTCTAATTTTCACTGTGCTTTGAGGACCAAAAATGTCTTCCTAAAAGTGAGTATGTTTAGGCAATGGTTGTGGTGGATTAATTAAAGGTGAAAAACCTCAGTTTTGTCAGACATAAAAGTAACAAGAATCTCACTGTGATATAGATTTCTTTTTGTCTGATGATCAGATTTTCTTTTCATGTCCCGGAAATGCTTACAACAGTAAATTCAGATTTAGCACAAAGTCACATTATCCATACCAGAACAAACTCTTCTATGTCTTCTCACATCTTTTCCCTTCTAAACCACCCTTCCACTAGCGAACTCCCCAGACACAGAGCATTCGTTTATTTTGTAGACAATGAGGCTGCATATTTAATACTTTTTCTGTAACAACTGGGCAGAAAGATAAAGAAATTCTAGTGATAGTCAAAGATTTTGATACTATTTATTAGGGGATATTCAAGTTCACAGAACCTTGTCACAGTTACATACAATTATTTTCAGACTGACAGCTTAAAAGTAGAAGAAACTCCTTCCATTATTTCAACAGCTCTCATTTGAAATATTATTCAGTTGCTCACATACACAGTGGGAAATAAAGAAGGGAAAACAGGCTTTCAAAAACAAATATTAAAACTAAATGTCTGTAGGCTTACAGCAGATAACAAGCAAACAAAAAATATTAATGACCTTTGTTATAATTTACTAAACTATGACACAGCTGGAAACACTGAAGGAAAAACCTGTAAGCAAACCTTTCAGTAAATA
>WKFP01013486.1:68384-164268 GCA_011057875.1 Pterocles orientalis | reverse complement strand
CAGTGCCAGAATACACCAGACTAGCTGCTCAGCATACTGGCGTAGTCAGTATGTGCACTCACAGTAGCTGTTAGTCCAGGATGCTTGAACATTCATCAGGTTACTGCTACTACTCTGAAACCACATCCAGAAATTCTGCAGAAATGCCTGAAAGTGTTGTTTATCTATTGGGTGTTAGACACAACATATACAAACCAGTTGAGTTGGTGATAAGTAATACCTTATACATGAAAATACTGAAATGACAAGATTAAAATAATGAAAGCTGAAAAAGAATTGGTATGCAGTAGCCAAGGATTTTTCTTGTTTCTGTCATTGATTTTTATATTGAGCAGACAGAGGAAGAAGAGCTTTCTTAAAATTTTTCTTAAAGCAAGAAAGGGTAAATAGAAGGATAAATGAAATAAAATTTCCCCTTATGTACCCAGTAACCCTGAAGGAGCTGTGTTGCTAAAAACAAATGTTTACTTGCAAAAAAGGCCCCTCACAAGACAGAGTCTTTTCTTGTAAAATGGGAGATTAATTCAAAGGCACAACTGGGAGAGGCAGAGGAGGACTGTAAATGTTAGATTAAATAAACGGTTTAGACACTGAAAGATTACACAGTGCAGTGTCTAACTTTTAGGCACTCTCACAGGAGTAAAAAATCATGAATTACAAGCTTCCTACTCAGGACATCGAAAAAATAAGAATGCCAGACCTTAAAAAGCAAGCTTGAATACACGTGTCCCACTAGTCATAGGTTTCTGTCAGGACATAAATCCCAACCCACTCCTATTTACTCCAGACTGCTGACTACTTGTGAGTAACCTTTTTCCACATAGTAGCTATACTTTATATAAAAAGATTGGGACTAGAGTTCATTCTTCAAAAACATCATTGCAGACCAATGAAAATTTAAAATAAATAAAAACAATCTTGGACATAGGTTGAAAACCACAGAACACACTTATGTATGTAGACAAAATGCATTATAAGGCAGAAAAATAAAGTGAAAGTGGTGTTTTATGTATAATTTCACATATAACTTCCAATAAAACTTCAGAATAAAAACACCTCTAAAGTTAGACACAGAAGAGGAACAGAAGACTTCATCACATCCATGTGGACATTTGAGAGAAGGATTATGAAAATTTGAACATTTTCACTTCAGGGAAACACCTAACGCAGAAGTCTCTGTTTTCTGGAAGTTGTCCAATGCTCTCACCATCTCTCCTGCTTCAGCAATACTGTAATATCAAAGTAAACAGCAAGCTCTCTTCAGTTCTTAATGAACCAGCCCTCCACAGAAAATTCCAGGTGCCAGACCATGGCCAGACGTACTTGCCTACAAGTCTGGAATCTGGATACATTTTTGACAACAGCAGGTTCATACAAACGGCAGGCTACTTCAAAAATGGCCAAGACCACTTTTCATATGTTTAGCCGTACGGTCCCTTTTGCTAGCAGAGGTATGGCTCAACTCTGGGTGTTTTATTAATTTAACTCTCACAAAAACCCTTACCATCACCATGGGGTTTTAGTACACCACTGTACGTTTTTGATTGCCTAGTCCATGGTATATTCAGTGTACATGTTCTTCTCATTGTCCTTCTGAGCCACATGCTAATCAGGATTTTATGATACTGAACCCACTCTGAAGTCACGATATCACAGCTGATCAGTCGGCTGCACCTGCCACGCAGAGGATTCCACAGCATCACCTGCACTGGAGTCTAATTTGAGCATATCTATAATGCAAAACCAGTAAAGGCTTTTGGAGTTTGTTCTCTTTTCTAGTACTCATTAGGTTCACCAAATAAATCTTTAAATATTCCACCTCCTTGAATGAAGCTTTCAAAAGCATGTACATTTGTACATATATATGTGTGTATATATATATGCATATATATTTGCATATATATGTGTGTCTATTCACGTATATTTGTATCTCTAAGTGTATATAAACAAATATATGTGAATGTTTGCGTATACACGTATATACTCACATATTCTTACTCATGGGTTGGATTTTCACTTTCAGCTTTGCCTCCGATAGAGACATATCATTTGTATAAACTGGCATAGTTGAGCCAAAATCAAAGGGAATAACGGGCTTATGACAACTGAAGACCTGGCCTTACATTCAGATTTTGAAGAAGTCATATTAGTCCCTTCAGTAAGAGGCAGAATCTGCCACTAAAGAAATTTTTGTGTTCATTTGGTATGATTAAAAACCTTGCTCACCACGCTACCCGTGTCACTGCAAAGGTGGTTACAGGGTACTAAGACTCCAGAGGAGCCTTGATCTGTCCCTTTCAGAGGGTCTCAGTGGAAACAGTTGGTCGTTCATTGGAACCGTATTAGAATCTGACAGCACAAATCTCAACAATACGTTACTGAAGGCTTTCACTCAAATTTACTTTTTGCAGTACCTTCTGCTACTGTTTACAGTTTTTCAAATCCATTTCTGTTCCAAGCAAGTTTGAATTACTGCTGGCTGAATTATGAAAGATACATTAAGAATACTTGATTCAAATCAGTGAATCATTCTACATGGGCAAATTGTTTCCATATTCTGTGAACAGGGTGGATAGAAAGAAATTAATTGAATTCATTTGAAAGATATCAGGATTGAGAAATGATTTAGTGAATATTTGACCAAAATATCTTTTCTAAATATGTTATTATAAAGCATATCTAGTTCTGCAATGGAATCCAAATACATTTCATTCTGTGAGACTCATCTGCTGTTTCTCCTATCAATATGTCAATTTCTGTTGGTTCTGCAAGAGACTTAATTACTTATTTCATATCAATTTATTATTTTTCCATCATAATGAATTTTTCCTCTTAATATTTGTTCCATTATTTTATTATAATAAATACCTTCTTCCTTCCTTTCCTCTGGTCTTTAAAAAGAAATAAAGGAAACATTTTATCTTTAGAAGAACTCTCAACTTTTTGAAGACTATGCAAAAAGTTCATTAGTAAAGAATTTTTTTTTACCTTTATTAATCAGTAGTCTACTAGTTTGATTTTACTGACAAGTATGTTTTACAACACCTTGTCTTGTTTTCTCTTATCAAAGGTTATAGCTTTAAGTTCTCAATAAGAAATAAAATGTGTTAATATTTAGAAGTGCGAAAGGAAGAAGAGGGATAAGTGCTACAAAATTTAAGCAATGAGATATAGACACATGGTTGAATTCTGATTTTTTCTAAATTTCTTTTAGGTATAACAGCAAACTGTTATTTAAATAGCTTTTAGTCTCTTAAATACATTTTCAGTATTGTCAAGGATTTAATATCTGAGGGTCTGCTGAGAGGACGGCAGGGGCTGTGATTGTTCTAGTTTTCCATCATCCCATAGTTTTTCTTTGTGTTACATTCTTAACACTTATTTCAAACTTTTTTTTCCCTGAAAAGAGAAATTGTATCTTGAAAAGTTATCCCATTGTAAAGACAGAAAGAAATGACTAAAAAATCCTGAACTCAACTTTTTTTCCCATTTTATTTTAACTTATTACCTGTTTTAACTCCACTGAAATTGCTGGCCTGAAATACAGTCCTTCTACAGCAGTTCTTGAAGCCATTCCTTCCTATGCCATATTTCAACAGCTAAAGATAACTTACCATTTATTATGATCACTCAGTTCTTTACGTAATTAGATAAATTGTGTAGTAGACATATGCTTAAGATCGTTTTTTCTTTTTTTTTTTAGTGGGAAGAGAAAAGATCACTTTATGTTTAATTTTAAAAACCTTTGTATGTAGTGAAATGAATATTGCTGTTAACTAAGACCTCTACTTGTCTCTAATGTATATCATAATTAAAACCAATCCACAGAATTTCCTCTATCATGCATATAATTTTCATTATAATTGGCTACTGTTATAAATATTTTGGATAGCTTTTCCTCTTTTCTATCCTTCTCCATAGAGTTTTAAAATCTGTATCAATTACTCAGCTTAGTTTGTCATATTATCAGGGTTTTCCTAAATTTCCTATTGCACAATCACTTCTTCCTGTAGTCCTAAAGGCAATCAGAATTTAAGAGAAATATTTACTTTCTTGAAAATCAGACAAAGTATTACACAGAGCTCTTGCTACTTGTTTAGTTATACAATTAAGAAAGGTAAAGGAACAATTTGTTATAAATTGTTTTGTTTTTTAATAAGAACATGAAGGGGAAAAAAGTTTAAAATTAAAGCCAAATAATGATTCAAATTACGTAAAAAAAAATTAGTAAAATTCTATAACTGTATCTTGTTTATACGTCCTCCTGACATGAAAATATAAGTAGAGTAAGTAACTGATGACTATTATAAAGAAGCAATAAAAAAATTCAGAACAATATTCATTGCAACCTATTAAATCATTGTTGATTCGAAGGAGAGATCATATTGATGGCAAAGGAGACGAAACAGCACTTGGCTAAATCTCCTAATGTTAATTGCTAAAAGTAATATAACCACTCAGCTGTATTTCTGGGGAGAATTATTTTTATTTTTCTGTTTTCTTAAAGTTTTTGAACAGACGCATCTGTAATAATGTTATTTCCTAGATGAGTATTTAAGTTTAACTTGAAACATTCCTTGGTCAAACAAGGGGAAAGTCTGAATTTTACTTTCTGTATATTGTGATATCCCAATTTATTGCAGTATTTTCAAAGATTGAATCAAAGGCTTTACAAGCTAGCAAGGATTAAGGAAAGAGGAAAAATTAAAAAGGGAGCATATGAAGAACCTTGACTCAAGTAGCAAATATTTTACCCGTGTGGACAAAAAAGAAAAAAAAAGTAGTTTTAGCAATATTACCAAATGCATACATCTCTGCTGAATTAAACAGAACTGTACTAACTTGTAGCAGCTAATCAGTACATAATTTCTTCTTTTGCCACACTCTATGTACTTTATAGTAGACCTGTTTGATCTGTGAATTGCTTGTTCTGTAGCTAAAGTATTTAGCTTTGAAATTGAATTTGTAGAGTGACTGAGGGCATTACGTGTTCCTTTCAGCTCATCTATTTGCCATAAAATGGTAAATAGTGGATAAAGACTCCAGACCTAGAAAGAAATAGATCATAGATCATAGAATGATTAGGGTTGGAAGGGACCTTAAAGATCATCAAGTTCCAACCCCCATGAATGATCAGCAAAGGTTCTCAAAGAGAGAATGACAAAGAGGGCTTTTTGGAGGCATTCAGGGGTTTTGTTTTTTGAGTTTTTTTGTTTTAGTAAGTGCATCCACTGCTTCCAGTCCTGACAGAAAAAATATCAGTTCAATGGAATTTATGCAGACTGTGTGTGTAGGTGTAAGCTTCTCTATAATCCTCTCTTTTAAAGGTTGTAATTTGTAGCACATCTGTAATGTTTTGTTTTAAAGAAGCTTTGACTGTTTGCTGTCACAAACCTTTTTAGAAAAAAGGTTCAGAGGTTAAACCAAACGGGCTAACTGATTTTAATGTATCTGTGTACAGGTACAGGAAGCTGAAGATGAGTAATTACTGTATGGGTGCATGATATCTGTTAAGGAGGAGTGAAGGTTTTTCAAACAGAGACATCAAAGGGAGATGAAAAGGGCACTAAAAATTAAGCTTTTGCCTAGAACTATGTTTTTAAAGGCCATTTTTGAAAGAGGAGGATACTCTGGTTATCTAAACCTCTCTCCATGGAAAGAGAAAGATGTCACTAAAATTTTCTTCTGGAAATCCCTCTGAGTTCCTGACCTACATTATACTGGAAATGGTAGAACAGACAATACCTGTAACAGCAGAAAAAGCAAGAGTTTATTAAAAACAAAAAAAAGTTCTAAAATTATTGACTATCCCACACTTTCAGTGGGATCTACCAGGAATCGGACAGTATTTGCACAAGTGCAAACACTTAGAGCTCTGTTGGGCAATATGGGGATAAGAAATACACAGTGACAGAGGTCACTGAACAGGCGTGATCTTTATTAAACAGAGCAACAGGCTAGAGATTTTCAGCTGGAGTTCATTGTATGATCTTTTGAGCACAAACTCTTCTGTGGAAGTAAAATTGCTGTTTTCCAGAGATTAGAGTGCTCACTTAAAAGTTGTTTTAATTTGTGTGAAGAGATGAGAAACTTGGAATGTGTATTTTTTGCCTGAGCCTGTCTCCTGTGCCTTTCTCCTCAGATCCCTGTGGCTCACACTGATATTTCACCTTGCTTTGGAGGACAAAGAAAGGAGTTTTCCTGACAGATTTGCTTGCAAAAGTCTGGCAGAACACCAATACTTCTTTTTTTCTTGTTATTACAAACCAAGAAAAAAGAAACTGGTGAAAACTGTTGCATCACCTTTTATTGTCTCCCTGTTTGTTACATCTCCCCTCTCCTTCAGACCTTCTGCAAATTCTAAGTGACAAAATGATTACACACTTAAGATGTAACAGAGTTTGCATTAAAATGTGAAAGAGAAGGCTCAGAGGAGATATCTAATCTTGATGGTCTTCAATGACCAAATCGGTCGTCAGAGAGAAGTCAAGGCCAGATTCTTCTCAGAAGTGCACACAGAGAAGATGAAAGACAATGGACACGAGCTGCAGCAACTGAATTTCCTTTTAGATATTAGGAAAAAAAAAACACCATAGTGACAATCAAGCAGTGGAATAAGTAGCAAACAGCTTGCTCGGAGAAGCTGTGTCTTTGAAGAGATTAAAAATTTGACTAGACAAGGCCCCAAGTAATATAATAACTCTAAGATATGCCTTCCTGTCAGTCAGCACTACACCAGGTAATGTCCAGAGGTCCCTGCCAACCTAAATTATTTGTTAATTCTAAAATGCACAAATCACATCTATTGAAGAGAATTTCAGCAAGAATACCTGATACACAAACGTGATTCAATATTTCCTGTTATAAAAATATTGAGGATGATAGCGTGTAAAACCTAGGGCAATATTTATTATACTGGAAATAAAAACAAGCAACATTGTTTTAAGTGGGAATTTCTTGTTTTATTTTCTTACTTTCAGTCTCCTTGGACGTTAGTATTCTGTAAAGTAATTATCTTCACCAGTTTATCTGTCCCAGTTGTTTTGTTTCTACTAGATTGTACTTTTTAAACCTTCATAAAAAACTTGCTGTTAAAAAAAATCTTCCTTGGGAGACTAATTCTTGTAGTATTCTGCACGCATAAGCTACATACATTGTTGAATGAACTTCCTAGATCTTTACATATATTCCAAAATCAGCATTGTGTTAAAGATTTAATATTTTCCTCTCACTATCCAGAATGGTGTTGCTCTGGCAAATGGGGATTACAGTGCAGTAGTATCAGATGTTTTCTGCAGACTCTTGCCTCCATCAGACATGTGTTTTAAATAAAAGTTACTATAGGTCCCACACCATATCTATTTTCTTTTCCTTAATTCTGTTGTAATAGTTATTCTATCCAAATTTTATCTCTCAGCAATAAATGTAAAACTTAATTTAAGCTATACCAATTAGATCTGGGTTTGTGATTTTATCTCCTAGTTATACATTTAATAGTTGATTTAAGCTACACAAATTGCTTTAGATCCTGGAGAAGGAGGGGGTGTGATCCTGATAAATCATACCGGGTTTCAGATGAAGTGCAAATGTGCTCGGTTAGGAGTTGCTGTTACTCAGGTTCCCTATGGTTTTCTTTACACTAGTAATTGAGCAAATTACAGGTCCAGTCCTATAAACCCTCAGCACATGGGACTTCTGTTTTCAATAGAAGCTCTGGTTGCGAATGGCTTGCTCCTAATCCTGGGGCCAGCCAAAACTGAGGGGTCGGGAGGGGGGAGGAAAGGCAGCACACGGCAGCACACAGCAACTCTGTCTCAGGAGCAGCCGGAAGAGGATGGCCATTCTTTCACAGCTTCTCTTTTGTCCTTTTCTCCTTGCCTTGGAGAGAGAGTAGAAAGGAGAGTAATCATTGTACTCCTCCTTACTCTTCTCGCTGTGCTGTTTGTCTTGCTCCTCCAGCTAATATGTGGATGACCTTGGCTTGATCTTACCTCTACTAGCCTCTGTGTCAGAGGATTAGTAGCATTCCTACTCCCGACTGCAATCACAACATGAACAGGGAAATCACAGGGGTTTGAAGAAAATTACTTCTTAGCAGGACTGAGCATCATGTTTCTGAAACAGCTCTGAAGAAATTTGCTTTGAAAATGAAGTTCAGGTGTCTAGCAGGTAGGACAGTACCTCAGGTTGTCTGGGTGCTTCACTCTGTTCATACTACCTTATGGTCTGCTGACAAACTTACTCTTCCGACTGAGGGATCATTTCAGCTCAAGACCAGGAGATACCTTTCCATGTTAGGCTATAGCTTGTCTCTTCATTCACATGCATTTTAGTAGAAATATGCCTTTCCACAAATGGATTAACTTGAGCACAGATAGTACAGAAGATTCTAGCTGTTCCCATTTAACTCAATTATTCAGTTTTAGATTCTTGTAAATATGTAGAGGGAGTCCTGATAACACAATTTTAGCTGGCATGCCAAAGTGCATGTGAAAAATGATCTCAAGGCACTTGTATGCTCTCATACCAAAACTGGAACAAATAGTTGCACCACTTTGGTCATATTAGGTAGTCATCTCTTAGGCACCTCCATAGGGCAGAGCTAGAGGAAGAGCTTGCCCTCTGAGGATGCAGCAACTCACAGGTACTGGTTGTCTACTGTCAGAGTTGACGTAGGGTAAAGAAAGAGTTTAAGCAGGAAGGATTCTAAGATGGAAGTCAACAAACCACATCTCGAGGAAAACTGCTGAGAAAGTTTTCCCAGAATTGTTTCTGAAAGGTCTGAGGACTTCTTTGAGGAGTTAACTGGAAAAGACTCTGGAGAACTGACAAACACAGTTTCTATTTAAAAAGTGATGCTGTATGGAAAGTAAGTCTCATAAAAACCCAAGATACAGGTACTGAACCAATTCATTAAAAAAAATTTATAAGAATATAAAAAATACCAGGCTTTCTCTCTGCTCAGTTTTCACCTCAAATAGAAATCCAAACAACTTCAAAAAAACCACAAACTGAAAAAGCAGGTTCCACAGTGAAATACATTCAAGAAAACTGCAAGCTACATTCTTACTTGTAAACTTTAACCTGCACACTCATTTGTGGGTATATATAGCATCCCTTATATTTTTGCATTTCTCCCTTGAACTTATGCCAGTCAAGATGGCTTATTTTATGTAAAAAAGTTCATTGGGCATAGTCCTTCTACATGCATGCGCTGATCATCAAGTTTGATGATACTGTGTAAGGTAGAGGTGACCATTTTCATACTCTGCAGATGTCTACAAATGATCATAACCAATATTTCGTAGTTAAATTATAGCTAATTGCCTCCTTGTGAAACTTGCAGATCGCACTGAATTTTCTTCTGTAAAATCTGTATTTCATAGTATAATTTTATTGAATGACATAATAACCATTATCTTTAAAATCATACAAGGCATTCATAACCTGTTAATAATATATTTTAAGAAATAGTACAGTTGGCTGTAAATTATAAACCTCTCCAGCACCCACTATAATTTGCTTTCCCCTTCTTCCTACACTGAATCCCTGATACTTATGAGCACTGCATGTATTATTATTCCTTAAGAGGTGTATTCTTCTGGACTACTTCTTTTTTCTCACAGGAGGTACAACATTGCAGAAATGACCCACTCTGCTGTTACTCAGAAACTTCTTGCAAGTCTGAGTGCCAAATATGTGAACAGGGATGCCACTGTGAGCAGAGATCTGCAGAGTGTACTACACATTCAGATCATGCATCTAATTTTGAGACTATTTATCCTTTCTCTCTATAGTTTGTACATGGCTGCAGATAGATAGACCAGGATTTGCAAGACTGGCTATGCTGATGTCTTTTGCTTTGAAAATATTTCCTCTCAAAATTTCTGGCAAAGTTGTAGAAGAGAGTGGGAGCAGAATAACTTTGTCTGTTTTGAGATGTAAAGTTTAATCTCACGTCACAAATAAATACTAAAACAGAGCGCTATTTTGTCACAGGACTATGTATATTTTTCATATATTACACACACACACACACACACACACTTCAAGCCCACAAGACAACTGACAAAGTATTTGTAACTAACAGTGAATTCCAGGAAATCTTGGACATATTGCAGTAATGGGAACCCCTTATTTATCCTTCAGCTCCCTTTGATCTAGGAAAAGCATGGGATAAAAACACAGGAGAGAGATATGTTGAACCAAAAGTTCCAGGTGACATCAGCAGTAAGGAGTTACAGATTACATTTACTTTTGTAAGGAGTGCGGTTTATCGTTTTTTAAAGAAAGTTTTCTTGTGTCATTAAATTATAGAAAACTGAGGTCTGTTCTTGCATCCTTGAAATCAACAGAATTTTCCCATTGCTATTACCAAGAAGAAAATCCAGACAAAGTAAATATTCACCAGGATATTTATGGATCTGAACCTGTTAGAAACTTGTGATGTTCAAACTACCATTTTATCCTTTTCCTGGAACTGTGCCTACATACAGTAATAGACTCAATGAAACAGGTACAATCTGGGCAGAAAAAATTCCTTTGGAAATATTATTTACTATATTCTGCCGGGATTATTGCCGTGGTTTTGGCTGATACAGAGTTAACTTTCTTCACAGTAGCTAGTGTTTTGGGTTTGTGCTGAGAAGAAGGCTGGTAACATACTGATTTATAGTTGCTGCCAGGACAGTCAAGGACTTTTCAGCTTCTCTGCTGTGCTAGTGTCTGCAGAGGCAGGAGAAGCTGGAAAAAAGCACAGCCCCAATTACTAGCTTGGGATTCAACCTTAGGTTTAGGATTGAGATGCAAATTGGCCAATAGATTATCCCACATCATGCACGTCATGCCCAATATATAGACAAGGATTTACCTGGAAGTTCATTCTCCCTCTGGGTATTCTCTGTCTCTCTAGGCTTTGTCTCTCTCTCTCAGCTACCTATTGGTCTCTCAGATGCTAGGGCTCTTATCCCCATTTTGGGATTGCATTTTCAGGACTCTCCCTGCTCTGGGATTGTTAGCTGGGAACAGACTAAGCCTTGATCACTGGGTTGTGAGCAGTACCACTACATATCACTCATTTGAGTATTTGTATGTATTACTATTATTATAATAATTATTTTTCATTTTATTGTAGTTTATTTTTTTAAATTGTTCTTATCTCAACCCACAAGTCTCCTTTCCCTTTACCCCTTTAATTCCCTTCCCATCCCTGGGAGGGAGTGGGGTGACCAAATGGCTGCATGGTTTTTGGCTGCTAGCCAAGTGTGCTAAACCACAATAACTATTAAGGGCTTAAGAACTCAGCACTAAGCAGATTCTTATTTTGAATGCTGTTATATAAATAGAAACATAAAATGAAAATTCAGTTCACTAGTTGGGTGAACTTGGGTATTTTTTACATATGATGCTGAAGAGTCTGATGAGCGGACAGGCCCTGCAGGAGATTAGATGCATAACCAACAAATTTGCACAAGCAGCCAAGGAATTAAGCAAACAAGACCAAGATTAGAAAGGCCAAAGAAACCGAGATTATGTTGGGATGTCAGAGACATATAATGAGATCATCTTAAATAAGAGCAGAATTAATAACTGAAAGACATTATGAGAATATAAGAATGATTTTATGTAGCTATTAAGTAAAAAAGAAACCATGATCAATTGTGAATGCATTGGATTATTTTACTTAAGAAACTATTTAAGAAGTTCAATTATTTTACTTAAGAAAAGAGTCTACAACAGCCTAAACTGAAACGTGAAATATAGTCTCACTTATTTTCGAACTACAAAAGGAGCTTACTTGTGGTGACTTACGATCTATGACAACTCACAATTTATGAGATAATTTATGAAATCTAATAGTTCAGCACAAGACAGAATCCTTTACTAGATTATAATGAACTAAATAAGGAAGTAAATACAGGGTACTTAAGCATTGCAAATTATCAGGGAGGAGGCAAAAAGAAAGAACAGGAAGAAGGCACTCATGGGATTTTATGAAACAGAGTTTTTATCAACTATGCTTGCAACTTTATACCCAAGAGAATTGAAGAATCTTATTTTTTTTAATGTAAACCAATGATGCAATATGACACGTGGTTTGAATTCAGAGAAATTGAATATTTCACTGGGCTTCCTCTCAAAACTTCTTGCAAAGACGTAAGAGCTTGATAACATGAGAAACATATATCCTCATGTTTTGGATTTTTTTGGTAGCAGGAGAGGGGCTACAGTGATGGCCCCTGTGAGGAACTGCTGGAAGTTTCCCCAGCTCCAAGTTAGACCCACCTCTGGTCAAGGCCAAGCCAGTCAGCACCTCTGCAAATAACATATTTAAGAAGGGGCACAGAGCATGGAGCGGTGACACACCCTGGGCAGGGTGTGCCCTTGCTGGTCCGTCCAGCTGCCTGCCTCCCTGCTTGCTGCTGCCTGCACAGACTCCACCATGGCCCAGCCAACACAGTGCAGCCTTCTCCTGAGAGCTAGGAGTTTCTCAGGAGCCAGTGAAAGAACCTGTGGTGGAGAGAGGAGCGGGATGTGAGAGTGACAACTACGCAGACACAAAGGTCAGTGAAGAGAAAGGAGAGGGAGGAGGTGCTGGAGCGGAGATTCCCCTGCAGCTCATGGTGAAGACCATGGTGAGATATGTTGTCCCCACACAGTCCATGAAAAGCAGAGCTCACATGTAGCTCATGGAGATTTAACAGTGGAGCATATCCCAGTCTGTGGTTTGTGGAGGACTCCATCCTGGAGGAGGTGTCAGCATCTGAAGGTGGCTGTGACTTCTTGGAAGGGACCCGTGCTGGAGCATCTTGTGAAGAACAGCCACCCATGGGAAGGACTTATGTTGGAGAAATTTGTGACGACTGTCTCCCATGAGAGGGACCCCATGTCGGATCAGGGAATACTGTGAGGAGTCCTCCCCTTAAGAGGCAGGAGCGGCAGAGACAAAGTATGACAAACCGGCCACAACACCCATTCCCTGCCCCCTGTGCCACTAGGGGGAGAAGGTAGAGAAATCAGGAACAAAGCCTTTGAGCCCAGGAAGAAGGGAGGGGTGGAGGACAGGTGCCTTTTTAAGATGTAGCTCTCTTTCTCATGATCTTATTCTGGTTTTGATTGTTAACAAATTAAATTGTTTTTGTGCTTTCCCAAGTCAAGTCTCTTCCTTGCCTGTGACTATAAGTGGTGAATGAACCCTCCTGTCTTTGCCTCATCCCATGTAGTTTTTACCTTTTGTTCTATTGATTTTACTCCCCATGCCACCGGATGGGGAGGAGAGAGTGAGAGGCTGTGTGGTGCTTATTGTCGGGTGGCCTTAAACCACAACACCTTTCAAGGGAGTGTAGGTAAGAACAAATACGTTGTATTGGTTCCAAGGCTAAAGAAACCAGTCATTTCAAATAAATATAGGGGTTGTTGATATGATACCTAGTTTTATCCCCACATTTAATTTCTTTCTGTTAGTTACTTTCTATAAGCAGACTCTACTCAATTAATTTTTGGAAGTGCGTTTGTGTAGCAGACTATTTCAGATAGTTGGCACACCACCAGGCAGCTGACACTCTCTGTAGTAAACTCTATATAGGCAGATAAGCTGCAAGATTTCATAGCTTCCAGAAGTAGTTTTACAAATATCCACATACATAATTAGAAGAAAATATTTACTTACTGAGCTGTCCATTTTATAAATCCATACAGCTGATGACAATTCAGTTTAGAGCCATTATTATTATTATTAAAATATGCTTAAATTCCAGAACAGAATAAGATAAAAAGATATTTTAACAAATTGGTGAGTGTACATTTTTGCCACACTATTCCTTTTCAGTTAAAAAAATCTACTTTTTTCAAGAGGGAACTTTTATGTGCTTGTATACTGGCATGGGATACGAATTTTCTAAGAGTCTCATCTTTAGCTGATTTTATTTCACTCTGAATGAGGCAGAACAAAGTCTTGAACAAAGTACCTCCTGAGCTAACTTATGTCTCAGACCTGGTCCTCTATGACTATGAAGCGACGAAGAGTACAGATTTAGTTATCTAACTTTTAGCAGATGGATCCTCCAGTTTTCTCTCTTTTCCTCTTCTTCTGAATGCAGATGTGTGGGAGCTTATATTTTTGTATACACACACTCTTAGTAACAGTTTTTATACAGTCAGCTTTGGACCTTGGGAGTTAGGCAGAGAATCACAGTGGTCAGTCCTCTGGTTTATTATGCATTCAAGGACATGAGAGATGGAATTCATGCTTGAAAATATCCTCATGAGGCAGCCATATTCAGCAATAGCACAATGATTATTTGTGCACAAGCTAAAAGACTATGTATATATTTCTTATGCTACTTTATTAGGCAAAATGAATCGAGGTCGAGGTCTGATTGCTTTTATGGACAATGACCATTACTGGATATCTTACAAACTCAGAGAAATACATGTTTGTCAGCTGTGGGAGGTGAGTAGGAAGAGAGTATTAATATATTCCAAATTTGCAAATTAGTGTGAGGTTCATCTCCTGTCACATTTTAAAGGTTTTAGTTTATAAAGAAAACATCCATAAAACCCTTTAGCACCTCTCACTTGGTGATCCATGATTAAAATTAGAAATAGCTTTTCAAAGTACAAATCATTGCAGGCAAACATGAATATTTTGTTTTGATAAAGTGACAAAACCAGTTGATGAGGGGAATGAAGTAGATGTGATATATCTAGCTTTTATTAAAACATTTGATATAGTGTCAAATGAAATTCTACTCACAAAATTAATTCAAATTTTCATGGATATGAACACTGTCACATGGAATGAAAACTTGCTGAAGGACTACAAACAGTGCACTGATAAATGGCAATATATTCAGTTGAATTTACAGCATGTAAATGAAATTCAGAGATAATACTAAATTCATCTGGGAGGTGTTATGAAAACCTCCAAGGAAAGAGGAATCATACAGAAAGAGACCAAGAATTAGTAATATGCACATAAATATCAGAATGTTTCACAGTTCCATAAATTTTAAGACCAGCAGGAACGATAATGATCATCTAGTCTGACCTCCTTTGTAACACAGACTATGGAATTTTAACAAGTGATTTCTATATAACTTTAAGATGAGCAAAGCCCTCTATTTGAGAAATAAATCTAATCTCAATTTTAAAACTTCCCATTTTAGAGAATTTATCATGACCCTAGGTACCTTTTTTTCAGTGGCTAATTATCTTTATCATTACTAAAAAAAATTGCACCTGATATGAGATTCAGAACAGAGTAGTTGCAACCAAACACATTTGAGAATATATAACCTACATCAAGGGTATTAAATAAAAAGGAAATATTGGAAAACACTAAAATAAAAAAGCCCTGAGATACTGAATAGCAACTTCCATTGGAATTTGGCCTTTCCAGTGGCCACAGTGAATCACAACAAGGGCACTTTGAGCTGCAGTGATAATAAGTCATAGAGCAAACGTATGATCTGATTTGCAATGTATAGTTTTGTTGCAGTCACTGAATTCAAATTTAGGTACTTTGGAACCAGCTGCAGCTACACTGCTGTTTTAGATTGGACAGTGACATCCCCAGTTAGTTCTCTTTGGTTTGTGTAGCAGAGCAGTATCAGAACACACTACTGGGTTCCTTTCACATAACTCTGGACAGGAAGACAGATTCAAACTCAAGGATTTTGTGTCTGCATAACCAGAGTAATTCTGAAGTTATGCTTTAGAAGAAACCCAGTGTCAACACCAGATTGTCAACATCAATGGTTTTGCTGTACAGGTTAGTTCCTGTTGTGGCACTCCACCAGCTAATGCAGACATTGCTGCAGAAATACTGACTCTTGGCCTGAGTTCCAATAAATAAATAAATTTAGGGATTAAGCAGTGATTCATTCACTTGAGCATTACACACACAATTAGCTTTTCAGCTTTTAAAAAGCTGGCAGTACTTTGTGAAGCCTTTGGAGCCTGCGCACACCAACAATAAAGCAAGAATTGCTTCGAGTAGTATCAGTGGCATAAGATGGTAAGAATGAAAGTTCAGGAGGGATATTTTGTTTGAATGTCTCAATAAACTTTTTGTCAATGATGTGTCAATTGTCAAAATGACTGCTATGAATAGTGTGAAAGCCAAAGTGTGTATGGCACTTAAAACTCATCTGGACAAAGACAATGTAGGAAACAACATTTCAGTGTCGTGGAAACAGTGTGAATTGCTAATTAGAAGGATTCTTTCTCTGTCTGCGATTCTCCACAGTACACAGGTTCATAGTTAAATATGAATCTATTTCAACAGTGTGTTATATGAAACTGATAAAGGAAAAAATAATAAAAAGAAAATTAAGTTGTAGTAAAGGTAAAGAAATCTAAAGCATCCATTATTGAATTTTAGCTTTTAATATTTCTAACCTCTTCCACTTTCTGCCTTTACTCTTCTCCTCCCTTCCAAAGTTTCTAGGACAGAATTCAGAGCAGATGTACTAGTATACATCGTCTCAAACCTCACTGCTGCATTATAGCACTACCTTGTGTACTACTGCCGAATGGCAAACAAAACCATCTGAAAATGTATAATGGTCACCTGTACTGACTGATCAGCAGTAGGAGCCTGATGCATAGCTTAGATCAGCTGTGGACTACTTTCTGGGATCACGTAAACTACTACGTACTTAACATCGTTACCTGTTCTATCCCCAGTGCCTGGAAACATGAACTACTTGTTTGGTTGCTTATTCCCATGACATACTATATGTCGTGTGAGAAAGAAGGTGCTGATAGTATGATCAACCAGCTAATAGTGTTGCCCAGGTTCTCCACAGACATCTGGAGTCTTATAACAATAAACTCCATCTGTTCTTCTCAGATACTACTTCAAACAGTGATCAAGGACACTAATTGTAACTAATAGCTAAATAATCAGTATGGACACTAAATCTTGGCATATACTCCAGATATACTGGTTATATTATATTCAGAATTACATTTTAAAACTAGGTGAAGAACATGGAAACAGGAAGAACTGATGTATTGCTAGAGTTTCCATATCTAAGAGGAGACAATATTTGTTAGAAACATCACAAAGATATCTTTATTGACGGTTAAGCAGCAAGAAAGAATAAAATAATTTGTTCTGAAAGTAAAACAGTAATATAGTGCCTCAGGAAAAAAATTACTAATCTGTTGTCCATGTCTTAATGTATACTTGTTGCTACAAAGAAATCTGTTCTTAGTGAATTAAATGCTTATTTGTTGTTCGCAAGGTGTAGAGAGAATACCCAAATCCAACATATCTCACGTAAGGATGGGTTATATTTGATTTACTTTAAGAGATTTATTTTGACAGTATAAAGTATTAATTGCTACTTAAAAAATCCCCCCAAAACCAAAACAAAAAACCTAAGGCAATTTAGTGAAATATTACATTCATCAAGTAAAGAAAATTGCCTATCTTTGGTAGAGATTTTCTGAAGATATCTTTTCAAAAGCTTTTGCTTACTCAGGATGTTGCTTTTACAGGTGAGACCAACAAGGCTTCTTCAACTCTTAAAGAATATTGGTTCATAAGCGTAACAGTAACAGTGAATGAGTCATATTCTCTAATGAGTGCTGTGCTATTTCTTGAAGAGAATAAATGCTTCCACCACTTCAAGGAGTTCTGGGGAGTCAGAGGGAAAGAAATAGGTAGCAGAACTTGTCTTGAGGGATAAGAAAAAGATGTACCTTCAGAAAATGCAAAATTGAAGTGTAAGAAGAAGAGCAATTTTGCAGAAGTTAGCTTCCAAACTCAATAAATAAATAATTAAAAAGGAGTATCTATGTAATTCAGTCTCTCTTCTTTTTCTAAAAATCACCATCCATGAATATTCTTATTCCAGATGAAATGTATTTGAAAGAAAACCATAAAACCAGTAAGAAATATTTAGAACAGCAGTACTATCAAAGAGTAAAAGCAGGGCTAGGCAGTAGAAAAGGAGATCAACATTTCCTGACACATGAGTGTACAACCAGGATCATAGAATCGTAGAATCATAGAATGGTTAGGACTGGAAAGGACCTTAAAGATTATCTAGTTCCAACCCCCCCTGCCGTGGGCAGGGACACCCTCCACTAGACCAGGTTGCTCAAATCCTCACCCAGCCTGGCCTTGAACACCTCCAGGGATGGGGCATCCACAGCTTCCCTGGGCAACCTGTTCCAGCGCCTCATCACCCTCACAGGAAAAAAATTCATCCTAATATCTAGTCTAAATCTGCTCTTTTCTATTTTAAAACCAGTATCCCTCATCCTGTCACTGCATGCCCTTTTAAAAAGTCCCACTCCATCTCTCCTGTAGGCCCCCTTCAGGTGCTGATAGGCTGCTATTAAGTCTCCTTGGAGCCTTCTCTTCTCCAGGCTGAACAACCCCAACTCTCTCAGCCTGTCCTCATAGGGGAGGTGCTCCAGCCCACTGACCATCTTCATGGCTCTCCTCTGGACCTGCTCCAACAGGTCTATGTCTTTTTGATGTTGGGGGCCCCACATCTGAACACAGTACTCCAGGTGCGATCTCACGAGAGCAGAGTAGAGGGGGAGAATCACATCCTTTGACCTGCTGCTAATACTTCTTTTGATGCAGCCCAGGACACAATCGGCTTTCTGGGCTGCAAGTGCACACTGCCGGCTCATGTTGAGTTTCTCATCAGCCAACACGCCCAAGTCCGTCTCCTCAGGGCTGCTTTCAAGCCATTTTCTGCCCAGCCTGTATTTGGTCTTGGGATTGACTCAACCCACGTGCAGGGCCTTGCACTTGGTCTTGCTGAATTTCATGAGGTTTGCATTGTCCCACCTCTCCAGCCTGTCAAAAATGCAATGAGACATAACTTACTGTCTGATGATATTATCATGTAAACTAGCAGGACAACATAAAATAAAATAGGTATATAAAACAGGCTGCTATCCACTGAGTTCCGAAAGCTTATGTTTAAAAGAACACAAGAAAAAAGTAAGAAAAAGACCTAAAATCCAGCAGAAGATAATGTGAGCTCAGGCACTGGTGATTTTACAATGTGCTTCTGAGGATCCCAGTTCAAGTTTCTGCCTGAGTTACAGAGCACAAGAATAGGTTGCAGACCTCACTGCAGTTTGTGGTTGCTGTGGATTAACCCCAGTGGGCAGCTAAGTTACACACAGCCCCTCTCCCACTCCCCTCACAATGGGATGGGGAAGAGAATCAGAAGGGTAAAAGTGAGAAAACTTATGGTTTGAGGCAGTTTAATAGGTAAAGCAAAAGCTGCACATACAAGCAAACCAAAGCAAGGAATTCATTCACTACTTCTTATGGGCAGACAGATGTTCAGCCATCTCCAGGTAAGCAGGGCTCCATCACACGCTAATGGTTACTTGGGAAAATGAAGGCCATAACTCTGAATGTTCCCTCTTTCTTTCTCTTCCCCCAGATTTAAATGCTGAGCATGATGTCATACAGCATTGAATATCCTTTTGGCCATCTGGGGTCAACTGTCCCAGCTGTGTCCCCTCCAACTCCTTGTGCACTCGCAGCCCACTCACTGGTGAGGTGGTGTAAGAAGCAGAAAAAGCCTCGACTGTGCAAGCACTGCTCAGAATAACGAAAACATCCCTGTGTTATCAACACTGTTTTCAGCACAAATCCAAAGCATAGCCCCATACCACCTTCTATGAAGAAATTTAACTCTATCCCAGCCAAAATCAGTATAGTGGTTCAATTTTTTTAGACTATGTTCAATAAAAGAAGTGCTTAAACTTAGGAAGAACTAAACACACTTGAACCCATTTTTTACTTCAATCTTTTTACTGCTGTTCAGCTGTTACTTAGGCTTAATAAATATATGATTATGTACTAAAGTAGATATTTACTAAACTAATTTCTGAAGGATCAGCCAGAAATTTTCTAGCGCATGTCTACAACTGTCCGTTATAGGTTCACTACAAGATAATAGAACATCAAATGTGGCACATAAATGCAAGCACTTTTAATCTTTGGTGGAATAAATTATTTTGTGCTCAATTCTTCCATTTCTCCCCTTAGATTGACTGAAAGTCCTCTATCAAATATCAGTAGCAAGAGGAATAAAATTAAATAAAATACTAAAGAGTTGCGGGTATGAAATAATATGTGCAGTAGTGAGAGTAAAGGAGCTGGAATTGAACTGCGTGCTAAAAATATACTGTTCTTTCTAAAGTGCTAAAAAAAAAGTCTGATATTTTTTCACCTGCTGATATAACAATTTCAAAAAATAGAAAGTCCAGGTGGGATTTAATTTACCTTGTTTTAGACATCTGGCCAACTTAGGCTTCCTTTTCAGAGAGCTGAAAGAATATATATTTCCAAGGCACACTTTGTTTAATGATAAAGCAGAAGCCCGAAACCTGAAGTGCACCGCTCCTTAAAACTGCCTGTTCCTTTCACAGACTGTAAAAGGAATATGGCTTTTTTAGAGAGATTTGTGTTTTGCTCAATGAATTTCCTCTTTCACGAGACCCAGATCAATGCAAAAATGTGACAAGTCAAACACTCTTTTTCTTTTTTTTGTGTTGTTCAATAAGTACATAACTGAAATGTTGGGACAATAAAATTTATATTTAATTACTGCTTCTTGGTTTCCAATTTTGCAACAGCTGTAGGAATTCCTACAGCTTTAAGCTGAGAAATCAAGATCAAAGAATAGGAACCCTGGTGATGCTTTCTTTGGCTAATGCTATTTATGTTTCCATTTGATCTAATAAGTATTTATATACTTACTGAAACAAGCCATTACCCTTTAAAATGTTGATAAGGCATGCAAACAAACATGAACAATTAAGGAAAAATTAGAGTATACAATTTTGTGTTACTACTTGCAACAGCTCTTTTCATTTTCAGTCATAATCAGAGATACTAGTGTTAATGTGAAAGCTTTGACTATATGTCTGTATCTTCTTAATATTTGAAATACTAATAATTTCCAGAAATTTGCAATATCAGTTGATAGAGTCTGATACATGCTTGTCCTGTTCAAAAGTTTCATTACAGAAAAATCTAATCCCCTAAAATCACTATTTAAAGTATTTGGTGAAAATATATTCTTGTTTTATACTATGGTGTGGTTTTGTTTTTTTTTTGTGAGTGTGTATTTAATTTAAAATATGGTATTTTAAAGGTGACGTTGTATGCATGAGGCATCTTGCAGGTTTGCATATTTTACTTTATTTATTTATTTCTGAAACTCACAGTCAGAAGTTTTGTAAACTTCAAGGATTCATCTTAGCTGGCATTAATATGAACCACTGCTACTCTCCTGGTGGAGTGTGCTGAAGATTGTGTATCGCTTCCTAAAATAATAAGCAAAAGCAGTGGTGAGCGATCCACTAATTTGCTTTTGAGATGGTGTCTCACTATGTTTTTCTATCATGCCCTTTAAGAAAATTAAATATGCCTTGGCAATACCATCTTAACTTCCTCTACCTATGTGGTATGTATAAAAGGCTCTTGAAAGAACAATAACTGCAGTGATAGAATATCTACAGTTTGGGTTTTTTTCTTGTTTTACCTAAGAGGAAATATTTAAGATTTTAATACATTCATTATCTTAATGGCTTTGAAAAAATAGTTTGGAAAGGTGAATGGGAACTGATACAATTTAAAATAATTTGTTAAAATGAAAATCACTGAAGGTAGCAGTGTATCCAATAATTGAAAAGCAAGGCATAAATATCTTATTTGTACAGATATTTATACATGTACTTTTAAGAGTTTTGATGAAGCTGCATATTTGTTTATACTGAATATTAAATTTGTGCCTTGCTACCAAATGAATTAATGACCTGCTCGTACTGATGGTACTGAAATAGAAAGTGTGCAATAAGGAAGTAAAGAAAAGGATATGCAGTTTTATATTAGTGTCTTCACTTTGTTCCTCAGATTTGTCAACTTTCATGTTTGAATTTTAGCATGATACAGACCATTCTGTCAGGATTCTCCCACCGAGAAATACAAATATTCATTAATGCATTAATATAAGTTTTGGTTCTTCTTCCTTGTACAATGATGTCAAACATCATACAATTAAGTACTACCATATTAAATGTCAGACACATAATGGCTTTCATACTATGAAGACAATGATCTTTAACAAGAAATTTAGTAGGACTTTTTGGGAGAAATGTGAGCCTGTTCTGTTTATACATTTGGCTTCTCATAGAAGAAATAAGTTGCTCAAGAGTAATGTGGCTTTTTTCTCTCAGTTAAGACCCCCCATAGAAACTCACCTCTCCTGACATATTTTCTTTTATTGTGGTCCACATTTGACCTTATCTCATGTCCAGAAGACCTTGCCTCAAAGGGATGGATGTCCTAAAAAATCAAATTACTATTGACTTGTGTGTGAAGAAACAGATGAAAATTAATAAGAAACATTTTAAACCCCCTAGATTTCTTTCTGTACACTTGATATCTTTAAGGCAAACCAAAGCATGTCTTGGGCAAACCCTGTTCACTTTTCTCTCGGAATTCCTCTCTCATGTCCCCCGGAAAGTCGTGCTTAGTTTCCACATGTGTGATTCAACCTACAGCAGCTGTTTCATTTGAAATAATCAGGGTCATAAACTTGTTCAGTGAAATAAAGAATATTATCTGAAGAGTTATAAAAATTCACACAGCCTTAATCTTCTTTCTGTTAGTATGCTACATGCTTTCACATTAGTCAGTTCTCCCTTTTGTGCAGCCAGATTTATCAGCAGTCAGGTAAGGTGGAAAGAAACCCAGTGAGGCTGAAGGGGTGAAAAACAGACGACCTTCATTTAAACACTGGTCTGGAGTTAAGGAATCACAAACTGCAGCAATTGTGAAAGTATTCCGCATAGCCCAGACCAGTGTGAAGGTAAATTAATCCAAATAAAACCACTGTTGTATGTACAAAGGGTATCCGAGACTCAGCTGATACACAGTTACTTGTTAAACTATAACTTCACCATGACTCCAACCTTTACTGTTGTCAGTAAACTACCATGATTTTCTTGACAATAGTGTTCAGTGTTGTATCATTAACAGTTTCCATAATTGTATAAAAAAAAAAGGAAGGAATAAAAATTTAATTTTACTCTATTCCTTACTTGTGGAACATAGATCCTCAAAATAAACTGGGTTTCATATTCAGATACTTAATGAAACTGTTTGAGTTTCTTTGATATTTTTGTTGGTTTTTAATGTGGTTGTGTTATTTTTCTTAGTGAAGACTCATGTATATAATGGAGTAAAAATAATCATGGGTGAATGTTTGACATCTGATGTTCAAAACAAGATTCTTTTTGCATAAAATAAATTATTGATATTTTAAATTAAATATTTATAGTCCCTACATTTATTCCATGCTGCAAGTAGCTAGAGAAAGGATAATCCAATGGTTTAGGCTTTAATCTAAGTTATTTCTATTCTGCCAAAGACATTTTTTGACAATTTGGCTAACTTGCTTAGGCCAAGGAAACAAAGGCATTTTTGTGTTTAACGAGGAATTCAAAGACCAAGTTCTTTGTGTGGTACTCAGGGAGAGTTTGGCACATACAAATACTAGTCAGAAGAGCAAAAGCAATGTTCATGGGGCGATGCATAAGCTTAGCAGAAGGACAAAATACTAGAGTATGTTTAAAATCCCTTTTTTGTTTCCCTCTGATTTACATCGGGTTCCAATGCTGAATTAGATGGCCTTGTAAGTCTTGGATCACAGCTATAAACCAAATAATTACTCTGCATGTAGACATTTAACGTATTCATTCTTATCTTTATCTAACAAAAAGTCACTTTGGGCTGAGTGGGATCAAACTGATGTTGTCACACAGGTAGCAGAGGGGAATAAATTAGGCAAAGCTGCAGTGACTTAGAAGAAGCATCAGTTGTACCAATATGGAGAAAGAAATGAGATTCATGGATCAAGGAGAGGAAGCAGTCTGGTGTGTGATTCTGTAACTGAGTATCGTGAGCTCCCACAAACCCGCAAAGCTTGTGTCAAACTACCATGGAGAAAAACACAGAAACTTTGTTATGAGAGAGAATTGGAAAACAGAGCTTCCATCACTCACGTGAGCTCCTTCGTGACATGATACGGAGTCAGGCTCCTTCATGCTCACTGTATTTTTTAACCTCTGTGAATCCTGGATTCCTTCTGGCACAGTGTGACATATCTCCAAAGGATGGGATAATGGATGTTGAACAATGAGAGGATTATTAATGATGATATCCACCTTCCATGTCTGTTGAGCTCAGTGGGAGCTGAGAATGCTCTGGTTTGGAAGACTAAATGATTAGGTTGCAAAAAAGATAGATCCTTCTTGCTCCTTTGCAAGGACACGGTACAGCAAAATTCAGTCTTACATCTTGTATGTACTCTGCCAAAGGTATAATTGAATTTGTCATCTGCCCTCACAGACATAAAAGTAATTCTGAAAAACTGTTTGATCCACAGGTTTTGAGTGGCAGACCTTTACCAATAATATCACACTCTGAAAATGATATGAAGGTGCTAGATGAAACTAAAATGGAACACAATACAATTTATTTTTGTGAAGTTTCCTTTAAATGTTATATTAAAGAATAACTTATAAAAAACCACTAAAAAATAAGGACTGCCATTCTTTGCAGCTTTAATTTTAGTATTTTTTACTTTAACTTTGTCATTAAATTAATTGCATGCTAATTAATTGTAATGAAAAAAAGATAAAAATTTCAATTAGTTTATTTTTTTTTCTGCATTCTGCAGCTCACATTAATACAGCAATCCAAAGAGAGTAATTCTAGCTAGTTTAATGAATAATCAGAAAGGGAATGATATATCTACATGAACCACACACATAGCTAAAACTCCTCCTGTGCCAGACCTTAAACTTACATTGTCTTTGCTTTGCTCTTTAGGTGCACACACACATACACAAAATCAAATATTTTCACACAATCAAAAGAAAGTTTTAATGGAAACAAAACAGCTCCTTGGAGAGTTGGTCATTGTATGCTCTAGTGGATTAAGAATACTTGATTCCCTGTTCTTTGGAGAAGTATTTTGCAACCTAGGAGTGTTACCTCCTGGGGAGGAGTGCAAGCAAACCTCTTAAAAAAAGATTTTTTTTATTCTTTACACTTTGTTTTCAGTTGAAACTCAGCAAAGGCTAAGTCATAAAGGCCCACCACGTGAAGAAGATGAAGAAGCCAGGAAGGAAAAAAATAAACCAAAGCAAAATGACAGACAGAGCTGGCTATTTTATGCCTTGTAATCTGTAATATCAAACTGTGTTTTTAATTCATTTTACCATATCACCCTCTATTGAAACTCAAGGACTGACTGCTAATTTCCTCTATTTAGAGCTGGAGTAAACTAAACAAGTTTAAAGTTTCCTACTGCAAAATTAAAAAAGATGTGTATCCTTGTCATTATGTGAACCATATATTTAAACACAAAGGGATATCTATTTTTCTAGAATAAATATAACATCAGACAAGCACTGCTGATTCTTATGTTAGCTGATAGTTCGTATTCACACTAAAAATTCCGTTTGAACAAACTTCTTCCATTTTTATAGCCTGCCAATAAACTGCATTTAAACACAGCAAAAAATGGCACTTGGGAGGTCTTCATGTGTATAGGATAAAAATTTACTGAGTTATGTAAAATCAAGCTTTCAGAACATTGCAATGCAGAATTTTACTACATGCCTGTATTATTATTTTTTTTCTCATGGAGCAACACTATTTTCCACACAAACTGCAGATTGTTTGATCTTGTTCATGAAAATAAGCATGTCGCTAACCCTGGAAGATACATTACAAATCAGGAAAATATTTATTATCTGCACTAACAAATGGTGAATAAATAAACAATGTCAAGATAGTGTCTTATATTTCATGAATATCCTTTACCCTCAGTGATACCCACGGTGTGAGGATGGCATATGCTTGCACTAGAGAATGAACAGGTCAACAGAAAACAAGAAATGTTTGGTGTTAGATATATAGCTATTTAAAATGGGAGGGTTAAAAAAAAGTAGTTTAATATTCAGAGAGACACCTGACATTCCATAAAAGTGCTATATTCTTAACTCTCTTCTGTTTAACACTGTAGTCTGGTTTCTTACCTGAAAATCTTAAATTAAGAGCCCCATAATCACCGGTGGTTCTTCTCCCATTCTATCCACTACAACTACATTGTCTGTAACAGACTTCTGGTTTATCACAGTAGTGTTGGAAGGACTAGGTTTCAAATAGATTTTGCTAATAATTTTAAAGATTTTTTTATATAAATGTTCATTGTTTTAATTTTCATTTTTATCTCACATCCGTCAAAGTGAGTAAAAACAGCTACAAATGCAGCCCACCCACAGTCCTCTGTGCAGCCCTCTGTAAACCTGTGTTGGTGGAAATACTTTGTAGAATCTGCAAATGTCAGCCAAATAAAAGATATAACTAGCCTTGATTACTGCTTGTGCTGAATCAATTTCTTTTTCTTCCTGAATAGTCCCTGTATTTATATATACTTATTCATAGTTTGTCTAGTGAGAAAGCATCTAAATATAAAGCCTCAGAAATTCTGATGGTTTCTTTATTGGTTTTGTGCATTTATATTCATATACATACTTGTTCTGAAGTCATGATCGTGAAAAAATTTTCATTACACAAAGGAGACAGAAGTTTCTTGTAACACTTCTGATTGTATTTCAATAGGTACAAACACTACTTTAAATTTTCATTTAATAAACATGGTTCCAGTCACATTTGTATCTCAACACTTACACCAGAATATGCTGGACCTTTGATTCCCCTCAGAGCTAGTACCCTAAAAATCATATTTAAAGATCTTTTAAAAAAAAAAACAAAACCAAAACAAAACCTAACTGGAATAATTTATTCCTGTCCCCTCTTCCTCTTTAAAAAATAAAAAGAAAAAAAAGTCTCCCAGGTGGGGGATATATGGTCAG
The DNA here is from genome assembly GCA_011057875.1 of Pterocles orientalis. NCBI lineage: Eukaryota > Metazoa > Chordata > Aves > Pterocliformes > Pteroclidae > Pterocles > Pterocles orientalis. The sequence continues at coordinate 137,322 of WKFP01013486.1, read as the reverse complement.
AAACAGGAAATTGCATTTTTGGTGACCTTAAAATTATACAATCTGGCAGATTAATAGGCAAGTTTTTATGTGGGTAATAGATTGACTTATGCAAAGGCTAGTGAGTGAACCTAAAAGAAATCTGGTTGTGTATGGGAAGAGGGGGGGACAGATAACATTTTCTTGTTACTTGAGACTGGGAATCTTTTTTTATATAGAAAATATCAGAAGAACACGGAACTTGGAAGAAATGCAAAGGAAATTAAGTTTACATGAGAAACTACAAGACTGTCCGGTTGGATACTGTCAGAAATGTCACTGGGAAGCAATAGATTATTCACTGGGAACTTTCCCTTGGGGAAAACAAAGACCTTACTGTATTTAATGATATTAGGTTGTGATAGAATGTAGCTATGGAAAACTAAATGCATTCAAAACTGTGTTTCCAATACAGCAGGGAAACATTGGTGCTGTTAGACAGGTTACTCATAGTACCTCACAGCAACTGTAATGAAATACTGTCCAGTAATGTGCATTTAGGCAGAACTATATAGTGACAAGAAATCATTAGGAAATCATTTGTCTGTTTGCTGGATCTTGGAGCATTAAGAAGCAACAGTAACTTACAGTGTTTGGGTCAGTACTGCAGGTCACACCAAAAATCTATGCTTCTACATATATGATCAGAAATAGAAGAAAACATGGACTTCCATGTATAACTCCATGTACCAATTCCATTTGTGTCATTTAAAGAGGATGAAATTAAGATGCTGTTTAAGCTAAATGAGAAGCCGGCTGCCTAAGGATTGTAATGTCAAGTTGCCATTCAACTGAACCATCTTCGAGTATTTATTTTAGGTATCTGTATATAAAATATGTTTTGGCACACAGGCACTTTTTCTTCTATTTTAGCCTAATTTTAAAAATTTTTTCCTTGGTTTCCAGCCCTATCAAGCTGTTCATATTTCTTCTAGTCTTTGTATTTTTATGAATAGAACAAATATATTCTCTTTTTATTATGTCACTCTTTGCTTTCAACTTGGGCCTCTCTTCCAGATCCTCTTTCCTTCATTTTTCCATATTTTTGCCTGGACTTAATTGTATCTGTTTTGTTTGTATTTCTTCACTCTGCATCTTTGTTATCTTCATTGTATTTTTTGTCAGGTTAATACCTGTTTCAGCTTCTATGGTTGCCTTCCCTGTATGACAGATCTCATAGAAAGTGAACTGTGTTTCAGTTCCAAGCATTCTTGTATTTTCCCATGGCTCCCACAGCAGGCATGTGCCCAAATCTGTGCTTGCAGAGATGCATGCACTCAAAAATAAGCAAACAAATGTCTTCCATTAGATATATGACAGCTCAATTAACAGGCAATTATTCAGATTGGACTTTATTTTCATTCTTAGAAGGAATCAGTGTCACAAAGAAATTATATGTCACCCTTCCAGTAAACATAGTCTGTCTGCCAAATCTGCCTTGCATAAAGATAATGCCTAGGACTCCATCTATCATTTTTCAACTTTCAATGGTTTTAGGATTTCCATCTGTCTTTATGAGAGCTCAGTTTAAATTCTGAGCTCTTTCCACAGAGTTCTTCAAGACCTTAAAACGTCTGGGCTCAAGACTCTCTCTGGAAAAAACAAGATGCTTTCTGTGTCAAGGAACAATCTTCTGACATAGGCAATCTATGACTCCCAGTGTTTTTTGATTTATTTTGCTGACTTTTTATTTAAGGTTGTTTTTATTTACACAGAAGTGAAAATACTCCTCAAGTATCTTCATAAAAATCACCAGCAAATAAAATACACTAACAAACATATTTGCAAAATGCCGTGTCTTCCCACAAGGAAATTAGGACACTAGCAGAAAGATCAATCTTAAAGGTGATTACTCCTTTGGCCACAGGTTCACGAAACGTAAGCATTCACCCCTTGCCATTAAAGGGCCCCATAATTGCAAAAATTAGCAAATAGTTTTGAGACGCTGCTTGTAAGTGACAGTGCAAGTAGGAGCGTATTTTTGTGTAAATGATGAAGAAAATGGCTGATGTGCCTGCAGCTGCATGCTCTAAACCTGCTCCTGGTTTGCAAAAGTCTGATGCTATTTCTTATTTTCTGGCATAAATGGTCTCTGTTTTATTTCAATGCAGTCTTGAAATATCGTTGGTGGATATACAGTCTTTAAAGAAATTTTGATCATAAATGCAAGCACTAATCTCCTTCTGACCTGAAGTAACAGAGCAAGGGGATTATTCAACTAGATACCTTCCTACTTCTAACACTGTGACAGATTTTTTAACTTCCCAACACAAAATGCATGCTTTAGTCCACAAATTAATGCATCCAGTCTTCTTCACAGCTTTCAAATGGTTGAGAAAACGGTTTATAACGTTACTACTAACATTTTTATATTTTATTAGTGGATATTGTTAAGACCTTTGTGACTTTTGCCTCCATTGACAGATTACAGGAACTTTCTGAGAATTTTAATGCCTACTTATTTATTTAATTTATTTATATTGCTCCCAAAAAAAGACCTATTCCAGAGAGTTACTTTATTTGTTCAGTCTTAAGCTTTTCAGACTCATATCACTAAAATACTTCTATGTTGTGTGCCCCTGCATACATGTCAAACTGAGCATGAAGATAATCTGGTGTCTAAAACCTGTAAGTGCATGTGACAAAATTAATGATTATAGCATTCAAAAGACAAAGACCTTTTTTTGAACCTGTCAGAGGTTTTGGGTGTAAATATGAGGCAACCAGAAAAGACTTGATTCTTAGAAGCTGGATACTGAGCATACTTGAGGGGAGACCCTGTACAGTGTCAAGTTTAAAGCTCTCTTTCCTTAAAATATCTAGTTCTGTTAGGTTGAAAACATTTATACTGAAGTTATTTACTGCATTGTTCAGTTGGAAAGGTATAAGAAAATACCAAATAAAGCTTGGCAGATGGTGAGGAAATAATCTTCTGAAAAGTTGCTAACTTATCTACAATTCAGAATGAAAAACTGTTTTTTGACTCCCCACTAATGCCAACAAAAGCTGTTCTGTAGCCTCTGGCCAGCACTGGAATTTCTTAATTATCTCCATGTCTCTGAGTTATTCTGAAGAAGAACACAGCTAGTCCTAACATACTGTATTGCTTTCTAGTATCCAGCCTAGTTCTGTTATGACAGTTTATTGAGAGATCGCTCAGGGTCCTAATGTAATGTACACAACTATGCGATGCTGCACTCAGAAATTTAAACTCAGAAATCTTTCTGTGTACATTTACAAATGAATAAAAGTATAACAGTAGAATCTTCTGAAAATTTCATTTAAAAGATGGATCAGTAGCTCTTTCACATAGTGTTTTGTCACCAGAAGACAAACTGTGGTGAAGGTTAATTGCAGTACTAAAAGGTGCAGACTGCATATAGAAATCTCACAGGAGGACCGGCATCTTGCATAGAATTTCAATATATTTTGCTCTTGCCTTTCCCATGCTATAACCGTCAGTCTGATGCCGGTTTGCTTCAAACTAGCTGGCATTTCAGATATATACTCATAAACTTAGAGATACAAATGTTGTTTTAGGTGGTTTTGAAGTATAGCCTCCGAGGTGTTAAGAAAATTTGCAGCTGGGGCCTCAACAAAGACAGAAATTGAAGAAATTAGAAGTTGAGAGTAAGAGTGAGGCAGCAATGGGAATAGAAAAAAACACAAAAGGAAGAAAAAGACTTCCTAAAAAAGAACAAAAAAAGAACCATGTAGAAATTTTCAAAAAACCAAAGGCTATTTAAGCAATAGGAACAGAAAAACATGCAGTAAACAGGTCATGAGAATGAAGTGAGAATTAGAGGAACACAAGAAAACTTTAAAGCGGAGTGAGAAGGAAAAATAGTATGAGACTAAGTGGTAAGCAACAGAACAGAAACAGGTTAATGTTAAAGACCTGACGTGCCAGAAGAGGACACCGAGAGAGTAAAAAATGAATTTTAAAAGTCTTCTGGGAATTATGTCTGATTTCCAGAGAGGTGTTTAATGGGGGCTGTCTGCTTAGATCTTCTTAAGCATTTTTGAAAACCTCCTCTATGCCATTTCATTAGTATTTTGGAATAACTACATCTTTCTCACATTTAACTGGTAAATGATTTCTAATGTTATCGATGGCATTTTAATTTCCTCTCAAATATATCATATTTTGCCAGCCCTCTAATGAGATATGTTCACCACGTCAACACTGTACAAGAAAGTCAAAGCTAGTGACGGCAGAAATTTTCCAATGCGTTCCTATGGAGTTAAATCCTGTAATTTGAATAGTAATTTTGGGGGAAAAATAGAAGCAAAGATACAGCTCATCACAGAGCAAGCCACTTTGTCAGTAGTAGAACGGAGTACATTAAAGGGTGAAGACAAACAAGAAAATGATTGTGTCACTCTATGACCAAATATACTGATTTTTAAATGACACAGTCTGTGAGAGCCTTGCCTGTGTCATTTTTAGAATTGAATTCTGTTCAATTTATGGTTTGCAAAAGATAGGATGAAGACTGCTCTTTTGACAGGGTTTTGTGACCCCTTAACAACAGCTGTCCATATAATTCTCAGACACCGGTGAGTTCCCAACTTAAAAATAATGTCCTGAGACCACTTTGTGAGGGCTGAGCTCATTAACTTGCCACAAAAGGAATCAGTATTGAATTTCTGAAAACATTTCCTCTTAATCCATTTGCAACTGAAGGCAGAGTCTCCCTGCCATTGGTTGGAAACGGTAGTGATAAGTATTATTTGTTAAACCTCGGTCTAGTGCATCATTAATACCCCTGACATCAGTGGGATTCAGCTAAAATCATGAAGGTGTCAAGGCACTTTTCTACATGGTTTGAGGAACTTACATATCAGTAAGAGAACAATAACTTAAAATCCATTGCTAAAAGATTTATTTTTCTTCATACAAAGGAGAATATTTTCACTGGCAGAGAGAACATAAGCAAGAACAGTCCTTAATGTGCTACTTTTGGGGCTGAGCACTGAGAAAGATGGTGGTAAACTGCCTCAGTCTTTCGCTGCATAATGTAGAATGCACATGTCATTTAATTATTCTCCAGCCTAGTTATTAAGGAATTATCTAAAGATGTTGTAGATGTGAGCTGGAATCTCCTCAGGCTCGAGAGCCTCCTACTTTTTTGGTAATTACCATGTCATTACAAAAGTACACTTCCTACACCACCTACATCCCTCCCTACATTCCCTCCTCCTCCAATCTACTCTGTTCATCACAGACGTCTAGCTCTACAGTTCTCCAGCTCAAGGGCCTGAAGTGGTGTCTAAACTGATCATCAAATCTTCGGAGAACGGATGCCTTAGGTTACACTTATTACTAGCATTTTCTAAGTGACCCTCCTACAGTGCTGCGTTCCTTGAACCATCCTTTGCCAATATCTCCTTCTCTAAGTGGGCTGTATTTCTGGATGAAGTTAATCTAGATAGCTCTGCATCCCACTTTTAAAGGGGTGCATGCCTGTGTTCAAGAGGTGGGTGCCCAAACTCATGCACACGTTCCCTTTGCCACTCAGTTTCCCTTCGTACCCGTTGTTCTGATTCCAAAGTCAGGAGCCTGATTCTTGCCCTTTCCAATGAATGATAAACTGTCTCAGCAAAGTAAATTTCACTGCCACAGCCTGATATCTAGCAATTAGGTGGTGCAGCTGTACATAAGAGAGCACAGCTCCTTTTGCAAAGCTGGGATTCATGTCTGAAAGGATTTAGGATCAGAAACAATACCTCTTGCAAACACACAAACATTTCACACAATTAAAATGTAATTGCATTCTTTGCATTCTGTTAATGTCCTGGTAGCTTTATGCAGTTGTCAGTGTAATTGTCCAAAATCCAGATTTCCTTTGAGGTCATAATTATGCCCTATATATTAATTTCACTAACTTCTAATTGCTTTTTACTTAAGCTTTTTCTCCTGTAGTCTCCAACTTTGAAAATAATATTTCTCCATTACCTCTTCAGTCCTGTCCATCTTCACTATCTCCTCCCCCATACATTTATCCTTAGGTTACTCTTTTCCCTTTTCCCATTCCTTTTTTCTCCCCCTGATTCAGTATTGACACTTCAGTCCCCTTCCAGGAATTTGTAGCCTTTAGCTACTCTTCTTTGTTCATCTTCCTCTGGAGAAAAGGAGTAGGATGGGGCTTAAGCTTAAATAGCTGGCAGGAAAAGGAGTATAGATATTGCATATCTTTCTTTAAGCTGATGACTGGAGAGAAAAAGCCAGAGATATCTGCTGAGAGGTGTATAGGCAGAAAGAACAGCTGCTCAAAAGCTTGACACTAAGCTTCTGAATAGATTTTCTTCGCAGCCTTCCTAGGGTATGCAAGGAAACCAAGGAATGAGCTGAAAGGCAAACTTCTGTCTGTTGTGTGTCATATGGATGGGCATACACAATCTGCCAGGTATTAGCCCTTTTTCATCATGTCTAGAAGGTTTTAGAAAAAGATGCTGGTTTATGAGACTAGGCTTCAACTTTGCTTTTTAGGGAATATTTAAATCATAAAACGGTAAGTAAAAGCAATTAAAGTCCTGTTCCTAAGAAAACATGCTCTATGCTTATTGAACCTATGTTACTGACATGTCTTACCACTCCTGTATCACAACACAAAGACTATCTCTTAAGTTAAAACTATATCTTGAGTTTTTGTCTGGGTAATGAATGTAATTTCTTTTTTCTGGCCTTATATATTCAAACTGACCCAAAGGCATTTCAATTACAGTTCCTACTTAGAAAGCGTTAACATTTTCTTGTCAATAAGTCAATTATGGTCAATATTCTGACAGTTCATTAAAGTTTTGTGTAAGGCATTCCACCATGGTTGGCTTAAAACCTGGCACTGTTAAGCTGTTATGCAATATTATCCAGAGAACAAATCAAAAGTCCAACCACAAACTAACTATTTGATTATTCTTTCTTTCATTTAATTTCAAGAAGATAAATATACACAAAACTATCAGCATCAATAAAGACAAAAAACCCACCTTTTTTTCTTTCCCAAAATATACTCTGATTACCTGAGTTTACTGTAGCTAGCAACCTTGCTAATGCTCATCTCCTCTGCTACTCATGTAATTAAACTTATTTTGACCCTTCCCACACGGTTTAAAGATAATCCATTAGACTGCTATGGTAGCCTCTGTAGGTAACCTAAGACAGCTGTAAAACTCTGTCTGCTTTGATTTGTTTCTTTTGCGGTTTTTTGGTGGTTGGTTTTTGGTTTTTTTTGGTGGTTTTTTTGTTATGTTTTTGTTTTTGTTTTTTTTTTTTTTTCCACTGGGCATATCTATGAAAGCATTTTTTCTTCATTTTTTTTGAAAATTAAATTTAGTATTTCTCTCATTTGCTATACAAAACACAACATTTCCTCCCCCTTTCACAATTACATGCAACAAGGCCAAATTTTCTGACATCAACTTTTTTGTATCTGCAAGCATGAATGTTTTAAGAAGTCTATAAAAATTAGACGAAAACCAAAGATCAACCTAGTGACAGACAGGTATGATGCACAAAACCTACATCTGTAGTGGCCATGATCCTTTTTCTGATTATTTCCTCACTCTAACCCATAAAATGAATGCTTTTTCCATATTTAAAAAATAATTCCCAATATATTTAGTTGGAATTTGTGTTCTCAGCTCTTACTGAATATTCCATGTGATTTGTGTTTAAAAGCAAATAAACAGAGAAAGGTCTTAAACTTAGGGAAAAACCTGCCTTTGTGCTGTGTAGTCATGAAAGGGGAGGATTTACATACTAACATGTCTTCATGTGTTCAAATAATGCAAATTCTTCAAAACCATTTCCTGGGAATAGATTTGTAAATTTCTTCTGTTGCAATAGGAAAGTATAACATCTGCACCTGAAGTCGACCTTTGTCCAAGCATAAAATATCAGAAATACTTTTCTAAGAAACAGAAATAACTCTCTTTCCTTTTAAGAAATTTTGGACAGCTGATTTTTTGGTCCTTTTATTATTTTCTGCATCTCTTTCTCCTTCCATTAAACTGTAAATGTCTAGATTTTTGACATTTTTTTTTTACTAAGCTTTTGACTTTAGACCCATCTTCTGTCACTTATTAGCCTAATTTTTTATACTATTATTTAAATAATCAACGTGATAAATAATATTTATGCATAATAATGTATTGGGTTTGCATGCCAAGGTTTAGTAGCAGGGGGGCTACAGGGGTGTCTTTTGTGAGAAGCTGCTAGAAGCTTCCCCCATGTCCAATAGAGACAATGCCAGCCAGCTACAAGGTGGACCTGCTGCTGGCCAAGGCCAAGCCTATCAATGGTGGTGGGAGCACTTCCATGATAAAATATTTAAGAAGGGGAAGAAGTTGTGTGCAACAGCAACTGCAGACAGAAGAGAGGAGTAAGAATAGGTAAGAGAAGCAGCCCCACAGACACCAAGGCCAGTGGAGAAGGTGGGGGAAGAGGTGCTCCAGGTGCCAGAGCAGAGTTTCCCCTGTAGCCAGTGTGAAGACCATGGTGAGGCAGCTGTGCCCCTGCAGTCCATGGGGTCCACGGTGGAGCAGATATCCACCTGCAGTTTGTGGAGGACCCCATGTTGGTGAAGGTGGATGTGTCCTGAAGGAAGCTGAAGCCCGTGGAGAGCCCATGCAGGAGCAGGCTCCTGGCAGGACCTGTGACCTGTGGAGAGGACCCCAAAGAGGAGCAGCTTTTCTGGTAGGAGCTGTGAACACATGTGGGACCCATGCTGGAGCAGTCTTTCCCTGAAGGACTGCACCCCATGGAAGGGGCCCACGTTGGAGCAGTTTGTGAAGAACTGCAGCCTGTGGGAAGGACTCACATTGGAGCAGTCCATGGAGAACTCTCCCCATGGGCGGGAACCGATGCTGGAACAGGGGAAGAGTGTGGACACCATCTGGTGAACTCACTGCAACTCCCATTCCCCATCCCCATGAGCTGCTTGCAGGGAGGAGGTAGGGAGTTTGGGAGTGAAATTGAGCCCAGAAAGAAGAGAGAGGTGGGTGGAATGTTGTTTAAGAGTTTTTATTTCTCATTATCCTATTCTGATTTGATTGGCAATAAAGGAAATTATTTTTCCCCAAGTCAAGTCTGTTTTGCCCATGACAAAAGCAATTGGTGAGTGATCTACCTGTCCTTGTCGCAACACTCAAGCCTTTTGTTATATTTTCCCTCTTTGTCCAGCTGAGGAGGGGAGTGATAGAGCAGCTTTGGTGGGCACCTGGCATTCAGCCAAGCTCAATCCACCACAAATAATTGTCATATATGAATGATGTTATAATCTGGTCATAATTTGCATTTCACAACATCAGAACACGTTAAACAGCATCAAAATGCCCTAGTCTCCATTGCCTGAGAACATAGATTCAAATAACATGTAATGTTAAAAAGTGATACACGAACACTAAATAGTGATCTGCTGTAAAATAATTATTTGTGTTGATTCTGTTTGAGTGAGACATTACCTTAAGCTTTCATTCAGAGAGGATTTTGAACTTGCTGCTGGAAAGGTGATTATATGCTACTGATATCCTGTTGGAGTAACATTTCTTGGCTCCCTTGGCCACAAGTTCATTGGGTTCATATGATGGCAACAGTCTCAGTTTGCTCAGCCTGCGTCTTTCCAGGATTAGACAAAAGGAACTTCAAATGCAAACAGGGTAAAAACACTTAGCTAGCTCAGAGAAAAATGTGGTGAATGGAAGGTAACTATCCCTATTGCACAGAGGGACCGTGCTTCAGAATTAAAGTGGATTAGCCTGAGATTTTGTGCAAGATAAGTAGCTGAGAGCATTGTGTTTATAGCTATCAGGTATGCTGGTGGATTCAAGCATTTCAGTGAGAACACAAAACATTGCAAAAAACACTAGGGTGATAATGGAAGTGAATTTTGTGCATCAAACTTCGTCAACTTGCTTTGAAAGCAAAACTTGTCTCATAGGGACTTCAAAGAGTTGGACTAAGTCTGGTGTATCCTTAATAAAAATAAAAGAGAATAAACCTATTCAAAAACTGAAATAGCAAAACTTACATGCATTTTTTTTTCTTGCTTCAGAAAGATGCTCAGTTTGGAGAGACAGAACAAAATACATTAAAAAACACTTATATGCAAGAAGAAATGGTAATTTGAATTTTTTTTCTATGTGTAAGAGCAGTGGGATTTTATACATACTGTAAATATTATGAGACTATAAGAATTAAAAATATATTTATAGCCCTGTCTGTGTCTGAGATACACAAGCAATAACTGCCATATGGCACTTTCAGAAAATATCATTACATTTAATCATGCAAATAATACTGCTGGTAAAAAAGTCACAAAGAAAACCAGTCGTCCTCTTTCGAGCTCAGCTGAAATACACCATACTTCTGAGTGTCTTTGGAAAGGCATTAGTACATGCTTTTGTTTGCTGTCCTTTACAGGCTTCCGTCAGCCCATGTCAAACAGTGATTTCTGCGAGGATTACATGGATACTGGACATGAAGGGCTGAATCCAGCTGCACCTTTGCCCCAGAGAGTTTGCAGAGCTCTGCCAACAACCTACAATCAGACACATTGACCTATAAAATTGAGTGTACTGATTAGGAAAGTCATGCCAGTGTAGTACCCAAAGGCTGTGCCGGTTCTTTGCATACGCCTTCCCTCAGACAGGCATTTTTTTGTAGCACCCTCAACACAGCTCCAAGAAGGGACCAAAAATATAAATGTTCATTCACAGTTGTGTGACCATACATCCAGTGATGTGCCTCCTTCCACAATACCAGTTATTTAGCTCTGATCACCTCTTCTCAGAAATGATGCTACAGATTTTCAGAGAGTTCAGAGAAGAGTGAAAAGAATGATGAGGAAATGGGGGGAAAAATCACATATCAAGAAAGACAGGGTGTTTTTGGAGGTAGAGGAGGTATAAATCAGATAAAATAATTCTTATTGATTACAATGGGATTATAAAGGGTTTCAAACAGTTTCTTGTTCTAAGCACCTGTCACTGGGTTTCCTGACAATTTACTCAAAATAACAGACTGTATACAGAAGGCAGAATGCTGTGTTCAGTTTTCCTGTCTGTAAACACCTTGGAAGTTTAATGAGAAATTAACAAAGAACTGGGAATTCAAAAATGTTAAAAGATGGTAACTCTGACTGTATCTGTAGAACATGTTGTTGCATCATGGTTTTAAGTCAAGTAATTAACTAGACTCAAACACAACTAGACATCTGTAAGAATAGAAACAGTTAAGGCTGTAAGTATTATATTGTTAAAAGCTTCCAAAAGGGAAACTTGACATCACCTTTCATGGATAGTTGCCATTTTAATTGGTAAGAACTCTGTCTGGACCTATAAAGAGGGGAAGGATATTGGGGTTGTATCCATCTATTATGGAACTCTTGTACTTTCTCCCATGTTAGTGCTGAAGAAGTCAAAGTATGCAGGAAAATGGACTGTGTATTTGAATATACATGACAGCAATATTCTTGCTCATACCATTTCTTAGGAGAGAACAATCAATAACATATGATCTTTCAAACTGTTCAGTAGGAAAACAGACCTAGACATTAAGAAGTGTATCTAAGTGCTGATTTGTATATATCTTAAAGTATTTTAAAATTAAAACCATATGATTTATCTCACTGGAGGTGTTTTAAGAACAATAATAACAATTTCTAGACAATCAAAATGCTAGTGGTGAAAGTTTTAAAGTGTATGTAAATAAACATTCCACATGTATGTATGCATCTACTGTCCAAAGTTGACCTTTATCCTCTTATAAATTCTATTGAGATCACATATTTTTTTGATTGGTATTTCATTTGTTAAGGAAGTAGCTAATCTATCTTCTGCCCTAGATGTGCATTTTTTTTTTTTCCAGCTTGTATTGCTATTGATCTGTCAGCCTCTTATAATTGTCTTGTTTTGTGTCCAGTAAAATAACAAGCAAATTGTCCATATCAATCAATCACTTATGGAACATAAAATCAGACATTAAACATAAAAATACTCACATCCTTTTCACATAGAATTTTCATTATTTTAGCCTCTTTATATTACTGCGGGGTTTTGTCCCATTGAAAATAAAAAGTAGAGTTGCAACTTGACTGTGCATGCTACAGCCAGAATGCAGAAAATAGTCTTCCTTGTGTACATCTTAATTTATTTTTCATTGTATTAAAGTAGACATTAATGAAAATGTACTCTTCTTTCTTCCTTCCTTTACTTGAAGAGATCACTTATAACAAGAATTCAACTTTAGAAAGTAGGAGAACAATGCATTAGGTTTGTAAGAGCAATATTTTTTTTTAAACAAGAATTATGAGCATTTAAATTTTTACTTTTCAATTTATATTTAGGATTTATCTATATTTTAATTATAAATTGTTGATATATGCGCTATCTTTAAAATGCATTGTAATTTTTTTAGAATTACAATGCTGGACTGTCTTTAATCTTTTTACTGTGCAAGACCCTTTTCTTTGACAGCTGCTGGCAATAGAGACAAAAAAACCCAACTCAGTAAAAACTATGGAGACATGAAAGGATTTTTAGGGATCCATGCAATTAATTTTCCTCAAAGACTTGCTCAAACTAGCTTCGTAGGTCATGAAAAGAGGAATGAATGATCAGGTAGAAAGTGATTCTAGGACTAACAGGAGAAAAAAAACATATCCTACAATTTGTCAGCACACATTAAGCACTGAAATCTCTATCTCTGCAACCCGGGATAACTGTTAGCAGTGATAACAGTTGTCAGGATTTTTAAACACAGGGGAATGTTTATTTGCTAGACATATTTAAAAACAAGTGAATAATGGGAAAACTGTTTTGGAAAAGGAAGAGTAAAGTGACCTCCAATGAAAATTATGGTGAATTGCTGTTTGTTTCACTTTCCCGCGGGGCAGTGAGGAATTAAAAGCAGGTAGGTGGCATTTCTGTTTGTGCTAAACAGGTAGGTTAAATGTGATTTTGAATACTGTTCTAGTGTGCAGTCATAAGCAAAACCCGTACATCAATTTATCTTATTGATTGCATTAGAATCATAAATCATCTCACTTTGTGGATAGCCTAGGGCACTCATTTTATCATGCTTTAACTAGGTCTATAGTGCAGATTAAAATGAGCTGCTAGTTCAGTAACAATCTGTAAAATGAAGCTAAAATAGCACTACAGGAACAGCTGTCTGAGATTAATCAGTAAGTATTCTTTACCTAGTCTTAAAACTATGAACTGCTTTTGATCAACCATTCTGTAGGAGTATGTATTTAACACAACTGCCTAGAAACACTGTTATGTTCAGTCAGCACAATATTGCCAGTCTGAATTGTCACATCTTCTTTTGTGTGTTTTGGAGTCGTTCCTTAAGCCACATTCTTAAATGAAAGTCATTAAGCACTCTAAACAACTGACTCTGTGTGCCTGTGTGCTAGTGATAATGCTTAAACATCAACCTCTTTTGCCTGTGTATTACCAAAGGGACAATAAAATCAAATTAAAAGACATATTCTTTGCCAGTGTCCTTTCCCTTTCAGCAGAGACAAGCACAACTCTGGCAAATTCTGCACCAGGCACAAGCAGCAGAAGGGGAAATTTTGTTTAGAAATAAAAATCTTTGCAGTGAGTATTCTGATGAACACCTGTAGTAACACATTCTCTGAAGAAAAACAGCAGAATGCTCAGGAAAATTTTGTTAAGAAATTACTTTCCACAGCATCATTGTTTCATAGTTCCAGTCTAGTCTGCTGCTCCAAATGAACGTGGCAGATAAGAATATTCATCTGTTTTTGCCTTCAGCTTTTAGAATATCTTTGTATCTTTACAATTATCGCCTCAAAACCCCATAGTCGGAGGGCAGTATATGTTGTCTTTCAATACCTCATATGAAGATCACAGTTATAAAATTTCCATTTTCCTAGCTTTTTCCAGTGCAGTGTGTATTTGAGACATCATCTTCACTCTCCATTCCGCAGGAAGTTTGTTTTTTAAAATAGGGAAAGGCTATGAGCTTTACTTTTCTAGTTGCTTCTGGTAGTTCCTGGAAAATTTGCTATTCCGATATCAGCCCTAGCCCATCAAAGCACCTAAACGTGTTCAATGCATATGACATAGCCATTCAAATCAAGCTTATTCTATTCTCACAGAAAAGTGTCAACAGTTAAAAATAATTTTGCAGGTTTTAACTGTGATGTAGCTTTATTTTGTTATGTTATTTCAGCCTTAATTGCTTAATGTGCAAAAGATTTCTATCCTTTCAACTAAACTCCTCCTTATATCAAAACCTATAGAGCTTATTGCTCTTTAATATTCACCAGTTTCTCCATTAAATATCACTGATAGACCATGTCAGTATCCCATGATAAGATAAAAAAAACCCCAAAACCAAAAACCACAGGCTTTTCTTCCATCTTTCCAGTTGGTTAACACATATATACTAGTGACAGATGATTAAGACTTCATTACAGACTGCTTCAGGTATTTTCCATTGTGAGATTCATAACATATGGGCACAAGTTTTAAAGGCACTAAGAAAATTATACAATCTGATACTGAGTTTCAAGGCACGTGTAGAGTTAGAAGTTCACTTAATAAAATACAATCATTTAGAAATTTCAGTATTTTGTATTATACAGAGACTAGTATATGGGTCCACTTTCTGAGAAGTGTCATTCCTAAGAATAATGACAGCAGAGCTGAACTTAGTGTTAATGCTTATAGTGGCATTTGCAAGAAAGAATGAAGATGAGTAATCACGTAAAGGTAATTGTAATTGATGGCTTTTATGACTGCAAATGAATGTACTTTACTATCCATAGACAAATTCCTGAAAAAACTGATTTGGCAAAACAACAAATGTAAAAGTAAAGGAGCAATCCAGAAGTTTCCTCTAGTATTTTTCAGTTCCTGTCTTAGACTTCAACTGGTTTGGTTTTTCATGCAAATGTAAGGAACATTTTGATGTTGTATTAATTCATAAAGGACAAAAAAATGCTGTTCATGTGTCGCGGTTTCAGCAGGGATAGAGTTAATTTTCTTTCCGGTAGCTGGTATAACACTGTGTTTGGGATTTAGGATGAGAATAATGTTGATAACACACTGATGTTTCAGTTGTTGCGGAGCAGCGCTTGCACAAAGTCAAGGACCGTTCATCATCTCACACCACCCTGCCAGCGGGGAGGCTGGGGGTGCACAAGAGCTGGGAGGAGACACAGCCAGGACAGCTAACCTAAGCTGGCTAAAGGGATATTCTATATCATATGATGTCGTGTTGAACATGCTGAACAATAAAATTGGGGGGAGTTGACTGAGGGGTGTGGGATGGCTCGCCGGGGACTGGCTGGGTATCTGTCAGTGGGTGGTGTGCAGTTGCATTGTGCATCACTCACTTTGTATGTTCTTTTATCATTATTATCACTTTCCCTTCCTTTTCTGTCCTATTAAACTGTCTTTATCTCAACCCAGAAGTTTTAATTTATTTTTTTTTTATTCTGTCCTCCATCCCACTGGTGGAAGTGAGTGAAAAGCTGCATGGTATTTAGCTGCCTGCTGAGTTAAATCATGAGACCATGTCACATCATGTACTTTCTGTGTCTTTTTGACATACTCCTCACTCCATTGTTATAATGACAAATAATTAGGATGTTTTAAATGACATAACTGCCAGCAATCACAGTCATTTTACTTGTGTGTACTCATGAATTAGCATCATGTCTAATTGTGATATTTGTATCACTTGTTTTTCCGGACAAAATATATTATTTTTTCTGGTCAGTTTGTCTCCAGAAACATCCCTTTTTTAAAAAAATAAGTAAAGAATACCTTCAGTGTCTGTATTTTTTGAAATAGGGAAAAACCTATTTTTTTTCAGCTTTTTTTGTTGTGAATTATGTTAACACAGTGAGGGAGTCTGAGTACAACTGTGATAAATAAAAGAGCCAAAGAACAAGCATAAGCCTGAAATACTTGCCTCACACCACTTAGCTGTTGCTTTACTCCCTGACAGATTTGAGTTGCTCAGAATATGCTCTCCAAAAAAATATCTGGGTGTGGTCTAGAGATGATTCCCTCCAGATTTGTTCACATGGCATTGTGACAGCTGTGGTTTTGCTCCCACTTCCGAGTACTCCAAAACTCATCCCAGCAGTCTGTGCATCTTCAGAAGCCTCCTCATATCCTCAAACCAAACCCTTGTTTCACCCATTAAAAAACAATGAATTATAATATAGACTTCATTTTATGTTACATTCCTTGAGCTGAAAAAAAACCCCTCAAAATAATAGTCATGTTTCAGAGATACTATATGGAGTCAGAGAAGCTGAAAGGTCAAATGGTTTGTAGCATGGATGTGGCAAGTTTGATCCAAGAGAAATTATGCCTAAGCACTGTGGAGATGAACCCCTCCATGCTGTCTGGCCTGAACAGCATGATTACAAATCCATGCAAAGACAGATATCTCAAAGTCAAGCACAGTGAATATTCTTAAAACATTTTCCCATAAGAAACAAATAAATGACGGTTTCTAAAAAAGACAGTTGTAATGGTTAACGTAAAACATGGAAAATTAGTGTCCCAGTATGGCAGGATAGGATACAGCCTCACTGCTGGCTTTGGTTTCTTTTGGACCCCTTCCTGTGCAGCAAAGCCAGAAAGGCTGTTATAATCTACTCACTGTCACCAAAATTACCAGCCTTTTCTAAAGTAATAATAGTAACGTGATAATAACTCGTATTGTAAAGACACAGGAAAGACATTAGAGGTTAGATTACTTTCCAGCATCTGCAACTCTTATTTATCACAGATTTGTAAGAGAAGATGCTTGAACTTCAATTAAAAGAATAATGTTAAGCAAATCACATGGTGGAGTATGTGCTGCTGAGCTTCATTTTCATTACTAATTTTAAACTTGTCTAAATGTGTGACAGCTCCATATTTGAAATGGACACATGGACGGTAATCCCATCATACTTCCTTGGGATATGTTATTGGCTCTTTTCCTCTAAGCTAGAGTTTGGTACTTGAAACATACATCTGGTGTGTTTGCACAGCGCTTAGCAGAAGTAGAACACAATTTATTTTTTCTTCTATTATTGTTAGTTTAGGAAGCAGGCTACAGAAGACACAATATTGTACCTTTTATCCTGTGCCATAAAATCCAACCAAAATACTGGATTCTGTGATCTGGCAAATCATTCTGTGTCAAACTATTATTTAGTCATAATGATAGACCCAGGCCAATGATCATGGGGGCCATTCACTCACTTGTTTCCCCAAGACCATGGTTATAGTGTCCATGTTAGTTGTGATTACCTGTGAATGAAGAATATAGAACATCAACAGTGCACTGTTCATCCTAATGCCCAGACTGGGTGGGAACTGTGGCATGTTCTGCCATTGACAAAGGGATCCACCAAGTACAGACAGTCCTGCCATTTGATAAAGACTTCATAATCAGCAGAAAAGGCCTCCATGTTAGCTTAAAATGACTTTTCTTTCTGGCAGCCTTTAGAAGCCACTTTCCACTGACCATAGAACTTAATCTATTTAGGGGCACCAGTGTGCTACATACACGAAATTAGAAAAAAAAGTTCAATGTCTAGGTGAGGTATAGACCCTAACCTTGTCTTAATAAAGTCCTGGAAAATTCTTTATCTAACTCATGGCTGAACATCTACATACATGTATTAATTCTCAATGGAGGTTTTGTTTTTCCATTTGTAAGTTGTTTTTCAGAACACAACAGCTCTATATTGCATATATACATACAAAATTCCCACATCAATGTCTTTTTAAACAGTAAACTAACACGACTGTAAATTAAATCTTTGTACAGTGACAAGAGCATCACAATAAAAAAGTTAAAAATACAGAAAATGCTTTTAAATTTATGCTTTGAAATCTGTTAAAAACAACTTTCTTTGCGTTTGTAGTCTATTGGAAGATTTTAACATAATCTTGCCAAATGAGCCAGCTATTAGATCATGCTAGTCAGACTATGATTTATTCCCTTTTTATTTTAAAGACGCAGAGTCATATAGTTTGGGGAAATGAATATAATACACATATATAAAAGGAAATGCACAATAAATAGTTCTAAAGTTACGACTGTTACTGTTTGTTGCTGTTCTAAAAGTTGACATAAATGCTATCCATGCTTTTTGTTATGGTAATAACTAATATTTTGTGAAGCTTACAGCACATACTCCAGCACCAGATACCATGTCTCTACAGTCTGATGCTTGCATAGTACTTGTTTTTGGCTGTTAAAGAAGCAGTAGGCAAAAAAGATTCATTTGCAAAAACCCTCAGAGATGCCTATTCATCATGATGTTGAGGTGTAGTGATCTCTAAGGAGTTGTCTGACCAGTAGAAAGATTAAGGGTAAGAACAGATCAAGTATGCTCTACAATATAAAATTATAAGCCCTCAGTGTTAGCTAACATATCAACTGCTTCTTTGTGTTTATTCATTACTTGAAGCATATTACCAAATGTTCTGCTTTTTTAGGCGGAATGGCTTAGCAGGGGAGAGGAAGCTTCAACATTATGATTTCCCTGGCTGTTACATTTACGTTTGCGGAAACTTTCCGAATGGAGGAATGGATGGCATGTTCTCTGTCAGAACACATGGACATGATCCTTTGGGGAAGCATCGGGGCATGTGATGGGGCAGCAAGCCTCAGGACACACAGCAAGAAGACAACTTGTAGCTAGGCTAGAGACCAAATTCTTGAAAACATCAAGGAGCATGTAGACAGAGAGACCTCTTAGGTGAGGGCAATAAAGAAGCGTTCCTAGGGATGGGGATAGAATTATGCAGAGTTTGTTATGACTCTGGAAGCCATAAAAAATTCTGAGAGAGAGACATTTTCAGACCTTGGTCTGAACCTTTCTCACATGGCTTATCTTAGCAGTTTTCTACTTCTGTTCTAGTAAAGCGTGAAAGGTGGGTTTGGGATTTTGTTTTGTTTTGTGGGGTATTTTTTTGTATGTGTAAAATTAAAAGCAACTTAGTTTTTTGGAAAATGGGATAACCATCTTACAAAAATGAGGAAATGTAACAGAATATGTTATCAAGACAATGATTCCCTTTCAAGGCATTCCTTGCTGCTACATAGAAATTTCTTCTGTGTTGTAGTTCTTGTTTGTTTATGGTGGGGAAATGACCTCACTTCATCCTGTGCCAGCCTGCATGCTCTTCCTCAGAACTGGTTTCCTTGTCCACTGTCTCCCACTTTCACTCTGACATCATTAATTAACTTCAGCATGCAAGTGACACCTTCAAATAGTTTCATCCAACTAAGTGACGTTTACTTTAATTTAAAGTGGGAAATGCCATTGTACCTTAATTCATACACAACTATATTGATGCGTGGAGGACTCCTTGTATTATATCTTCATTTTTATTACATTATAATACTTTTGAGATCTGGACCAAGTTATTGTATAGTGCAAATGGTGTAATGTGGGTGGGGTTTTTTTCACCCATTGTCATGGGACCTTGGCTTGAAATTCAGACTTGTGTTCTGATTTTTGGTTAGTCTGTCTTGCTAGTACGTCAGCTTTCTAGTTTATAACAATTGTTTAGAAATTATATCTCAAAGGAAATGTTAACTATAGAAATATCTTAATATCTCCATATTTGACCTCTTACAAGAACTTTTCAATGAGCCAAACATGATGTATTAAATCAACAGTCAAAATGTAGTCAGTAAAAAAGTGTTTAGAGTATCAACATACCACATGCTATTAGGTCTAGGAGATCAATCACACTTCTCAGTGAGTGTTCTACTGAGCACAGAAAAAATGCATAATACAAAACTGACTCTGCCCTAGGAAGAAAACTTAGATATTGTGATCTTGCAAGGTGCTGAAAAAAGACATATTGGATATGAAGAGACAAAGTCTGTTTATGGCAGGAATATGTCTGGTCTCTAATTAAGCTATCTCTGAGGTCAGGGGTGGGAGGAGGAGAGATTGAGAGGGAGACATGGGTTCAGAACCTGAGTCTCTACAGGTGTCTTAAATACCTGCCTTGAGAGGCTCTTCCTTTTGCCTTCATTAACTGGAGACAGCATCCAGATGGCTAGCTTAAATTTAAAGCCTAAAGTTTAAACAGGGGAGCTACTAAAGAAATGCAGCCAGTTCTACCACAGTGGGAGTGGGCGATACACAAACAGGTTGTCCTGGTTTCGGCTGAGACAGAGTTAACTTCACCGTAACTGGTGTGAGACTGTGTTTTGTATTTGTGCTGAGAAGGCAGTTGATAACATACTGATGTTTATAGTTGCTGCCAGGACAGTCAAGGACTTTTCAGCTTCTCTGCTGTGCCAGTGTCTGCAGGTGCAGGAGAAGCTGGGAGGGATCACAGCCCCAGTTACTAGGCCTAAGATTTGACCTTCGGTTTAGGACTGAGATAAAAATTGGCCAATGGTTTATTCCATATCATTCACATCCTGCCCAGTATATAGATGAGACTCTGTCTAGAAGTTCTCTCTCTTTCCAGGTCAGTTCTCTACACGTGGTCTCTTTCTCTATGTTGTCTCCCTCTGGGTTGCCCATCTCTCAGGGTCATCTCAGTCTCTCAGACACTCGGGCTCTTGTCCGTGTTCCAGGAGTGTGGTTTCGGGACTCTCCCTGCTCTGAGACCATTAGCCAGGAACAGGCTCAGCCTTGATCATTGTGTGGTGACCAGTATCACTGTGTATCGCTCATTTGTATGTTTTCATATATTATTACTATTACTATTACTATTAATATTAATATTGTAGTTTATTTGTTAAGTTTTTCTTATCTCAACCCGTGAGTCTCTTTTCCCTTCAGCCCTTTAGTTCCCTCTGCCATCCCTGGGAGGGGAAGATGGGAGGGTGAGTGAGTGGTGTTGTGGTGTTTAGCTGCCAGCTTGCATCAAGATTACAACACAGTTTCACTTTGCAGTGAGTAAATAAATATTTGTAAATGTCCACAAATGTATACCAACAGTGAAACTGTTCCAAACCACAGGACTGTTGAAGGCTTCTTTATCCTCCCTCCTTCTGGAACACTGAGAATCCTCATTACAGGTTATGTGATCTTCTCTTCAAAGATTTGGGCCTCCTTTCTTTTCTTCAAAATGGAAACAAAATACTTATTAAATATTTAAGACAGCTGAAAAATCTGTGTGTGCTGTGATTTTTTTTTAGCTACATTAAAAAATGTGTAGTGTTGTTATGTGATGAAGGGAAAAGCTTGCATGAACAAAATGAATTAAAAAAAGAAAAACAAGGTCTTAAATAAAAGACATTTTAGTCTTATTTACTTATTTAGTCATTTCAGCCATACTCAAGAAAAAAATATGGTACTTGGAAGGGATCATGGAAAATGCACAATTACTCTATGTCATGCATCATTTACTTAGGTATAGATCATTAATATTTCTCTGCTTTGTTCTGCTTACATTAAAAGGATTTTCTATTGTAACTACTCATGCAATTAAGGTCCATAATTGTAATGTGTCTATTTTTTCTTTACTTAACTTTTTTATTATAAAAATGGCTGCCAGGAAAATATATCATGTGTGTTACCTATTTAGACACCATCTGTTGTGAAAACATTTCCTGCAGGGAGAATTTATCAATGTCTGACTTCAGCTCCATTTATCTTCTGTTATTTAGTAAAATGTTATAATACTGAATTTTAACTGCAGCAACTTACATTGATCAAATTGTGTGTTCTGATAAAGATGAACTCTCTTAATGAGGATTTCAAGATTGTAATATAGAGTGGTAATTTCTGTCCTTTCCAAAGTAATAGAAATTTGTACCACGAACAAAACTTAAGGTGTTCTACTGTTTTCCACTGAAATATGTTTTTCTATAGAATTAAAAACAAACAAACAAACAAAACCATTCTACTTATATTTGGATTGTACATTCCAAAGTAGCACAGTATTGTTTCAATTATATAGCTTCTAACATTTTAGAGACAAAAATGGACCTGGGACACTGATAGTAACTCTCATTTAAAGCTTACCTGGGTCCTGTTTCATTTCCAAATCCAGTAACATTGGAAAAAAATTCTACTGTACCATCACAATAGATTTGTACCTTTAGTAATGTGGATTGGAAGAGAGGATTTTGACCTTATATAACATCACATTTTCTCTGTGAATACATTTTTATAAATAACAATAATGATATCCATAGAAATAATAACAACCTTGTATAAAACCACAGTGAAATACCTATAGATGAATGAAAGAGTTATTCTCTCAAAAGGCCAGTAAATCTGAGAGAATCAGAGGTGCAGAAAGGTACAAATAATGTATGAAAAAAAGACTTGGTTTAGAAACAAGTGATAATTTATCTTCTGTAGTTTTATACCCTGTTCACTTGAAAAATGTATTTCATATACTGTTTGGATGTTTACTGAACTTTACATCTTATAAGTTCCTTACCTCTCTTGTCTACTGAACAGAGAGAAGCATGTAATGTCTCAGACCTCCAGAGGAAGATACTATCTACCACAATCTAGATCTCTAATATTAGGCTGAATTCCTAACTCACCTGTCTGACTGACCGACTTGTCACCTACATTGTTAAAACTGGTTGACTAAACAATGAAACACTAGATTCATTTTAAATAACCGCACCTTGAGAGAGTTTTGTCTCTTCAGGGAAAATAAAAGACAGCTTCACATTACCAGTGTAACTGGCATTTTTTTTTTTTAGTTGAAAAAGTGTTATTATTTTTTTTAAATTAAGAATAGAGGCAGCAATTGATATGCACATAACTTCACAAGAAATCAGACATTCCTGAGTTGTTTTCAGAGCTGTAGCCCAGATGACATTTTTCCATTAATTTAATTAGGTGGTTCTACATGCATTGCTGTTCTCTGAAATGTATTTGGGTCTTCTGTCTGTTAATTTGTTTATTTTAGGACTAACAGCGATTTTTCTCCTTCCAACATGCTTATTTCAGTAATAATCTATTTTAACATTGATTGCAACGAGTATATTTTAGGGTAGGATGTGCTAAGAAATGTATAAGGAAAAGACGTGAAAATGAAAAGAGACTCCAAATCAAGAAGAAAGAAAAATCATCACAGAAGCTGAACTTGAAACTTGTATGTATGGGGTAGGTATCAGAGAATAAAACGCATGCTTCCCTGGTTTGCAGTATCAATTTCTAATAGAATGCTTTTAGCCCCACCCCAAAACTTTGTGGTTTTTTTCACTGCTACTACTTTTTCTTTTTATGGAAGTGTTTGGTCTTTTTTCTTGTAACTAAAAGGGAAAACAAGAACATATAATTGCTTTCAAATTATTTGTTATTTTATACTTTCCAGTCATGTCATCTGGCATTCATCTCTTCTTTAAATTTAGTGGCCAAGTTTTCAGCTGCTGTAAGTTGTACAAAACTAATAAAATCAAAGGCACTATACCGACTTTAATGAGCTGTTCATCTGGTTTCAGAGTTCTGTCATATTTAATGTCTCCTTATGGTAATACAGTAAAATAGCTCAGAAGTTTTTCTTGTCTTTCTCTGATTTTTGTACTTATTTTTCTTATATCAAGGGGAAGCTATCCTTCTGGCATAATGTTTTCAGTATTTTAATTTACTCATTTCATAATCTATCACTTGCTTTCTTTTATTGACAACCAGTGGATATTGAATAGATGATTCTGTGAGATTTTTAAAATTAGACTTATGCGTTATTTAACTTTTCCTAGGATAGCTACCCTTAATTTAGAATACACCAGCTTATGCAAGCTCAAATTTTTCCTTCTATTGTACATTAGCTTGTATTTCTCTAAAGTGATCTTAATTTGCTTTCATTGCTCAAGTACCATATATTATCTCAGCTTCTGAAGCTCCTCATGAACTCCACAAGACTGAAAACAGTGTTGTCTCCTCTCCTCTCCTCTCCTCTCCTCTCCTCTCCTCTCTTTTTTTTTTTTTTTTAAAATATGTTATTGCTTCTTTTCTTCTTTTCCGTGCAGTTCACACACGTTTCTGTTTTGGTTTCCCCTTTTTCTCTCAGCTTAGGAGTTTAGTTTGGTTTAGTTTAGTTGTACTAGATAGTCGTCATAGGTTCCTTCCAAATGAAACATTTTATTCTACTCTATGTATTCTAATCTTTCTATAAGTATTTTGATAGCCTTAAAAAGACCAATTTGGTTCTGTTAAAACACTTTAAGATCACTTATTGAATACTATACAATCAGCCAAAACACGTACCATGGAAAATCACTGTTGACTTGGAAAATTTCAGTCAATGGATTCCTAATTTATTTTGATATAGTAATACAGACAGAATCTGCTTCATTATCTGTATCCAGAGTTCTTTTTAGCATTGATTTTTAATACAGTACAACAGACAAACTAAAAATACCCCATGAAACAAACTGGCTATACTTTCTCCCTTCATCTGTTGTGAGAATAATCCAGCCACACTGTTGGACTGGTTTTCTTATCAACATGCATAAGAATCTTGCCCCTAGGCAAGACTCTGGAAAATAGAGCTACTTTTCCCCTTTTTAATTTGAGTGTGTTACCTCAAGGAGGATAAAAAAAGAAGAGGCAACAATCAAACAAAGTTGCCTTGTACAGGAGTAGGTATTACATTTGGCCTGACCTCGACCTACAACTCTTGACATCAGCTCTGGAAAATGTGTCAGTTTTCTTGCCTGGTTTGTTCAAGTGGTGGAGCCTTACTACTACTGTAAAGGCATACTTTACATACACACACAAACACAAGTGTGCTTATTTCTATGAAGTCAAAGGCAACAAAGCTGTCTTTGTATCCAGCAAATATAATTCTTTCCTCCTTGCATAATTGCTTAGATGTTTTTGTTTGAAATTCTATTCACATTGACACTTCGTGTATGTGTGAAACTGGTTTGAATGATGTCTACATTCATTAGTTTTTCCACAGTAACTGTTTCCCTTACAAGGTACATGATCCCAGAGCAAGGAAATTTAACAATTTAAAACTCAGAAGGTGTCTTTGTTGGGACCAGTATAATTTTTTAATTCACATTCTTTTGACTTAGTTCCTGTAATCCCTGAAGAGAACGGAGTCAAACTATGTGTTTTAATTAGGATTTTTAGTATTTATTGCCTGGAGCAATGAAAGAAAAAAGAAATTCTGGGGTTGTTGTGGGAAAAAGAAGTGGGCCAAGTTTGCATTCTTGTGACTGCTATTTACATTTTCTAAGAACGGATGTCAAAAGTGAAAATGGTTTTATGATTCACAGCCCAGTGTGACTAAAAGTAACCAAAGAGGATTTTTCCTGAAACATTAGAAAGAAACACCAAGACAGTGAATTTAGGCAAGGAGTGTCACTCTGTAAGAAAGAGAACAAATCGGAACTCTAGCAATGATATAATAACTAAGGTTCAAGAACAAAAATTCCAGAAAGCACTATGTTGTTATTATAAATGTAGATGTTATAGATGAATTGCATTGGTACCAAGGGCTGCAGAACTTAAGAGGAGCAGTTATGCCAGACGACTGAAGTTTACAAGAGTTTCAAAACTGATATCCCTACAAATGTGCACAGATGCACTATAGTGCTGAAATGTTGAAAAAGTACATCTTTGCCCGTTTTTGTTTACAACAGAAGTTTATTAATGTGTCAGCTACATAGAATTCCGAAACACCAGATGAAGCATAATTATTCAGGTTTTACTTAATTGTACAGTTTCCTCCTCTGTCCTTGTGGGTACCTGATTTATTTATCTATTTCTTGACAAATGCTTGACAGTCACTGGAGGCCAAACTGTAAGGATAATCACTGTTGGTTATTTCTATAGCTATATTTCTATGGCTCTATGGTAGTTTGAAGAAACTAGCCTATTTCCATCAAAAGCGTCATCACAATTCTTTTTCTTTTAGGTGAAACTTTATGCACTAAAAATGTCCACACACACACACACACAAAATAATGAAAAAAGTATTCAAAGAGGAGGGGAAAAAAACACCTTAAAAACCTAGTAAAACTGTATCAAGGATCTAAAAAAATAAATCTGTTATTAAAAAAAAATTATCACCAATGCCCCAAGAACAGAGTCTTGTTCTTTTCTGAGGGACGGTGAGAAAAAGGATAGGAGAGGGCTGGTTTAATGGAAAAGTTATTACAACCCTTGTTGTTGTTGTTTTAAACAAATTTACTTGAATAAGTAAAGAGGTAAAACTATCTGAAATGACCCAATGAAAAAGAAGAAAAAAGAAAAAAATGAAAAGAAAGAGGATAAACATTGTGAAAATGGGTTTTGTTCAGGAGCTCTTTTCCAGGCTCTAATTGCTAGGTTCTCCAGAAGTTCTATAAGAATGTGGGACAATTACTGTATAAAAAACACTTGGGAGAGGAATCAAAATTTAAAGGTACCACTGAAAGGTAGTAACCAAGCACCTACTTACCTTTGGTTTTTGATGCTAATTAGATGCTTAGCTACTAGCCATGTCTCTGAAAACTCATATTGTGGTTTAATTAAAAGAGACTATAAAACAAACAAATATAATTAACAACTGGAAAGGGAAAAAAAGAACAAAATAAAAGTATCGAGAAAAGCTGCCTGGGTAAGCTGTATGAATAACTTAACAGTTCAATATTATACGAAGAATGCACTCTTCCTTAGAAGAAAGCAAGTGTTTCACTCAAGATAGTCATGATTAGGTGCCTGGCTGATTGTGTAATTTAAGTGTAGATGCCATTTAACAAAAAATATTAAGGAAGACTGTCTTTTGAAGCTGCTTTTTAATGTCACAATGGTTTAAAACTAACAAAGTTTAAGCTGAGATAAGAGTGAATGAAATCTAACGTATGCTTCACTACACAAAGAGATTGGAGAAATAAAAATCACTTAGCTATACTGCAGTCAATGAATACTCAAAATTTATTTTGAATAAGCATTTACTTCAACCCCACTTCATTTCTTGAAGTATAGACAAAATTTTGATTTTCCATAATCCATTCAGAAAAAATGTCAATTTGATCAAAAATGAACTCCAGCTTGGAAGCAAAATGAAATGTAACAGGTTAAAGTATCCATAGAAATACTAACAGATCCAAAGATGAAACTTAAATGCCTCTGCTTTGCTTTTCACACAAGTATCTTAGTATTTGTAGGCTTCTCAGTACCTTTGAGCTCAGCCTCTCAGAAATCTTTGACAGCGTTAGATATTTTTGCACATGTGGAAAAAAAACCAAAACCAAAACGACCACCACCAACCAATCAACCAACCCCAAAATTCTCTGTCTAGCTTCTGCTAGATTTGTATAACATTGAATGCTATTTATTTCAGAATGACAGTTTCTGGAAGTCTTATTAGCATATAAAGCAACTTGCAGAGTGTCAATATCAAATTTGCCTTATTTATGACTTTTGACTCCCATTTGTCTATAAAAATGGCCAGCAAAAAATGAGAGTAGGAAATTAATTGTGTCCTTCCACCGTTCGTCATTAACTGGACCCAAGAAAGATTTAGCAATTTTTCTTTAGATAATTCTTAAAATTTGTGGAAGAAATTTTTGGAAAACAGCCTGAGAACTACAGGTTGGATCGATGAAAATGCAAGAGGGAAAATAATTTGTTTTCTAATTTGTTCTTGCATATGGGACAAGTCAAGCATAAGACAAAGGAAGGCAACAGTTTCTTTCGGTATCTAACAGATAAGTGAGAGAGAATTGCTGACTCCCACAGAGAACAAGATTCCCACAAAATTGCTGGAATACAACAAGACAACTGTAAACCTTTTTAAATATTTTCCCTGCATCTGTGCATTCACTGCTTTCCATAAAGATGGCTTTGCACACACATATGAGCGTGCACACACACAGATGCACACACACTGATATGTGTCTCATTTGTTAAAAAAACACAGTCATAAAATGTATCATGGCTGTTTTTGTCATTCAGGCATATGAATGCATTTTTCAAAATAAAAAGGCAAATCTATCTTCCTGCTAATCATCATTTTTACTTATGGAAAGAGGGATAAAAAGGAGAAGTATTAAAAAAAAAGTGGAAATCTTACTCTGTGGAAAAGTTGTGAAGATGTTTAGTCAGCTTTCCTGCTCTTAGATTGCTTCATCTCTCAGCTTTGGCCAGATGAGACATATTTAACAAAAGCATGATTTTTTCCTGTGGAAACCAATATCAGGTATCTTCTCACTGATTGTTGGAAAAAGAGTCACAAAAGTTTTTTTCTGTTTTGTTAATAGTTTTAGTTCAAGGCACAATATTGCACTACAAAATAATGCAAATTAACTCTGAACATTAAATTATCATAAATGGTCATAAAAATATTGCAAAATGGTTTTTCATTGGGACAAGGAAATCTGAAGAGTGTAATTAAAACATTTGATCTAGCTTCTACAGGGATAAAAGGATCAAAAGGAACAGCTGTTCCATACTGAAAAATGTTGATGAAAAATCAGTTGTGGAATTTTTTTACTGTGTGCATATATGCATAAATCTGAAATTATATGAACTGTCTGACTGAAATGAACAAGACATCTTGCATTAGATTTTCATGTATCTCTTTATTTTTGACTTGTAATCTTATTTCTGAAATAGCTGCCATATGAAATTTGCCTTATTTTATAAGTGCAGTAAAGGTAGTTGTGTAAATTATCAGTGTGATGAGAGTAAACGTAAATTTACTCCTTTCATGCATGGTGTACACAGTATTGTCCTCAGGTTATATTAGGAAAACCAGACATTTAAATGTTGGATGAAAATTGCCAGTCTTTAAGAGCACCAGTTGCATGACAAATAGGTGGCCTGTGTTATTTTAGTAGTAAATAACATGAAAATAGCATATAAACAGCTTTTGCTGCTGTTGTTGACCATAAACAGGTCATCTATACAGTAAAAATAAGGAAGAAAAATATGATGGCACTATGTTTTCTGAAGACCCAATAAATCTGATAAAAGTTCATCTTGTATTTTCATATTGTACCACTTTACATAATTGATTAAAGAAAAGGCACCATATAGTCCAATTCTTTACCTCGATATGAAGTTGTTTTTCTGGGAACTTCATCAATAGTTTGATATTTTTAGTGTGCAACCCTCACAAAGAAAAGATTCCTGGCAATTTTAGGCAGTTCTTCTTATGCATTTTCCTTTGACAGTGAAAAAAATTGTTTAACAGTTTGATTATATTTTTACCTTTCAACACTGTTAATTCAATTATTTTCTCTCTCATTACTCTGTTTATGAGATATCATTATAAAATATCCTACAAGGCAGAAATGGATTATGTGTACTGCTCAATATTAAGTGTAGTGCTCAAAATGGAAATGTATTGCTTAATATATGAAATTTTAAAAGAACTCAGTATGCTTTGGTTGTGTTTCTTTACTGTGGAAGTGAAAGTATGCTTTTTAAAGTTCTCATATGCTGCACTGATAGAAATTCCCATTTAAATACACTGCAAATATGTGTTGTATATATAAATATAGTAATTTTTTTTCCTTATATAACTACACACAATAATTTAGAAATTCAAATTATGAATGTGAGGAATTCCATACCTCGGACCAATATAAGTATCAAGATACTTGTAAAAAAAGTTGGAATTGCTAATAAGAGTTTTATTAATGAATTTCCTTGGATTGTTGACTTTTGTTTTAGCTACTATACAAAATTAGGAAACAACATGTTTAAGAAATATTATACATCACAGACTAAAAAATAAATGATACAAAATCCTACTGTCAGAGGCATGAGCTTACTTGATCATGAGAAATAATTGCTAGGAGAGGGACAGTGCATTCAGATAATTCAATGGAGAAAGATTTCTAATTGTATTGGTTGATTGCTTCACAAAGATCAGGACATAAATGGCTTCATCAACAAATGTCAGAATCACAGCTGTCCCATCCATAGGCCTAGTAGAAAATGTAGCCAATCTGTAGAAGTAATAACAGCAAAAGTATGGAAAATAAGAAGATGTCAAGATCAAGATTAAAATTGTCAGGGTGCCTTATGTACACAAGTTATGTAGTAGATATTAGGTATATGTGAACTAAGTTTTCATGAACTAACCACAGTTTATTGGTTTCCCTTACGTCAGGAGACATCCAGTCCATTAAAGGACACATTAACAACTCATAAATGTCTTTTTTCTTGGTTATTGGGAAGCTCTGGAAATAATATAAAAGTTTTTGCCTGTCACCACCACCACATAGCCTTTTCTCTTTCTGTAAACAGTTAACTGAAACAGTAGGAAAGGAAAGTGAACATCTCCTTGAACATTTTCTTTCTGTTTATTAAGCTATTACACTTGTGAGACACTTAGGAATGAACTTTCAAGAGGGAGAGAGGAACTGTTTTCTGTCTGCAAAAGTCAATGCCTGTTTATCTTAGAATTAAGACTGTATATTAGAACACATTTTGGCATCATGTGTGTTGTTCAATTTTTTAAATTGTGACCAGAGTTTGATGAACTTAAATGGGTGTTTCTAATGCAGCGCAAACTTGAGTTACCTCTATGTTTAGGCATATGACACTTGATGGAAATTTTCACTTCAGTTTACGCAACATTTCACAATAATTTCATGCTCTGGTGACAAGGGAAGGAAACAGGAGAAAAGAACCCTTCTCATATTTTTGCTTAGCTTTAAAAGCAGAACATAGATTAATGCACCTGATTTAGAGTTTGAAAAAGATTTTACAAGCGTTGTACTTGCCACTTGTATTTTTAAGTATTATGTATCCTTGCGATTCTGTAGGATGGGAAAAAGGAACTAGTGACCTACATTATGTGAAAAGAAGGAAGGATGGAAGGGAGGATAGAAGTGAGGAAAGAAACAGACCAATTGTTGCATATATTGAAGCATATAATGTTTAGATTTT
This sequence comes from Pterocles orientalis, assembly GCA_011057875.1. Taxonomy (NCBI): domain Eukaryota; kingdom Metazoa; phylum Chordata; class Aves; order Pterocliformes; family Pteroclidae; genus Pterocles; species Pterocles orientalis. The sequence goes on along the minus strand of WKFP01013486.1, from coordinate 106,471 downwards.
AAAAAAATGAAGACTTTCCAGCTAAATCTCTTCCTCTAAGCAATCTGGCCTTCTTGGCTAAAAATAAAGATCCTGCTGCCATAATAACATATTGCTCTTGATTAAAAATGCTCATTAAATAGAATTAAATTTCTTATTAGTGGCTAAAATTATTCCCTAAAAATAAATTATGGGCAAGAACCAATAGAAAAATTATAGAGCCTAATCATATTTTAGGATAAAGGTTTATTCAGATACACTGTTTACTTATTTTAGTGTGCAAAGATTAGTGTGTAAAACCGGTGTGAGATCGAATGTGAATTCCAGACACGTGAAGAGGTGTTGTGTAACCTGCCTGTTTAAGAACTATGTCATAGCTGAACATTTTGAATCGCCTTATTCCAAACTTCCCACTTTCTTTCTGTCATGTTTATTCATCATTGTAACTCAACATTGCATTCTTTATTATTTGAGAAGTTGGGTTTGAAGAGTAGAGGGAAAGAGCAGGACAGAAGAATTGCCTTGTTTCCTTTTGGTAACACCTGAACCCTTCTAACATAGATTTCTTTATTACACAGTTATCACTAACTTCTCCGGATTCATCCCTTTAGAGAAAAATCAAAAGAAGTTCAGCCCCACAGAATGACCTGCCAGGGGTGCACAGAGCTCCTTTATCTTCCTATGCTTCTGTAAATCTGCAAGACATAAAGTTAAATCCTTTCTCTTCCACAGGCCGAGACAAGCTCATTCAGTTCATTCTGTGCAACTAAAAAGGAGAACCTTGGTTAAAAGTGCTCCTATCTTTTCACACTCCTTCAATAATCATTGAAATAGTTACTTTCCTTTAGTAATTATACTGTTTCTGCACAATCACATGCCATCACTTATCTTTGTCCTAAGCAGAGCAAATAGAAAATTAGTTATCTATAAACACATTATAAATGTGTGCTGTAAAGAGCATATGTAGGCAAACTGTCACTTAGCTCAGTCTCCTATTGATTCTAAACATCACTAATGGAATGATTTCTTTTGGACAAGGGTAGCTCTGGGACAGGGATTAATATAATAGCTGTACGGTGAGTTGAAGAAAAATTGTGATTAACGATATGAACCACACAAAAACGTCAAATCTCTTTTAGAGTATACCAGTCCATAACCATATTTTACATCTAAAATATAGCACTTTTGCCTAATAATGTAAGGCTGGTTAGACTAATAAAGCAATGATTTAATCTAGATAATCTTCCAACATTTATAATACATTTATGATTTAGGATTTTCCAGGCAGGTGATTAAAGGATTATTAACAAAAATGTTGAAGCTTATTAGCAGCACTTTTGTACTGATTACAGCTTCCAGACTGAAGATCCATAAAAAAATCAATATACTTAAACTTTAGTAGTGCTAAACATCTTCTCTGTAAAATGTGTTGATTCTTTTCCTCATATGGCAAATAAAATAAAGAAATTAAACCTAAAAAGAAAAACGTGTGCACCAGACTAGAATAATATCAAAATATTCCTATGCTGAGGAGGATAGGAGGAAATACAACACAGATGGCACTGATTTAACAAATACAGAACCTCACTGCCTATTAATTTAGTAGAAAAAGAAATCAATTATCTGCAGAAGCTCCAAACTGTTTTCACAGACGTATAGACCCATCTGAGCTCCTCATATAGCAATCAAGTGTCTGGCTTGGCGTGAGGTTGCTTTTGTGGTGCTGTACTCTGTTGCATGGCTGAGAGGTTGTGATGGGTTAGCCCTTGGTTGGGGGCCAAACCTCACACACGTTCACACAATTCCCGCCCCATCCGAGCATAGGGGAGAGAATTAAAGGGGTAAAGGGAAAAAAGGACTCGTGGGTTGAGATAAGGACAATTTAATAATTAAACTACAATAATATTGAAAAATAGTACTATATACAAATATACAGAATGAGTGATACACAGTGATACTGCTCCCTCACCTCCCCCCCCCCCCCCCCCACCCGATGATAAAGACTCAGCCTGTTCCCAGCTGACAATCCTGGAGTAGGGAGAGTCCTAAAACCACACTCATGATTCCCCCAGGCAGGGGGTGCACCTCTCCCAGAGGCATTCACAGACCAGAGATAACAGGCCAAGCGTCCCAGACCAAGAGTTGACTGGGGTGGGGGGGGAAGTGACCACCTGGCCCCAGCTAGCGATCCCAGGGCAGGAGAGTCTCGAAACTCACGGAACAGGGATAACAGTCCAAGCATCCCAGACCGAGAGCTGACCAGGGTGTGGGGGGAGAAGGCCTTGGGAGAGTGGCCACCTGGAGTGAGACGATCTGGAGCCAAGAGAGATCTGGAACAAAAAGGGATCTGGAACAAAAAGGGACCATCTTCCGGAGTGTCCTCACCTAAACACTGGGCATGGCTTGTATGTTATGGAATAGATTATTGGCTACTCTGGGTTTTCTATCTTGAACCTAAGAGCAAATCCTAGGCTAGTAAATGAGCTGTGTTCCCTCCCTCCCCATCTGCAGGCAGCAGAGCAGATGAAAGTCCTTGAGTATCCAAGTATCCTGGCAACAACTGTAAACATCACTTTTTATCAGCTTTCTTCTGAGCACAAATCCAAAACACAGCCTCTTGCTAGCTATTATGAAGAAAGTTAACTCTGTCTCTGTTTAACCCGGGACAGAGGTCCAACACTCTATCACGGCTGTGTTACAGCCCCTCAGGAAGCAGTCTGGAGAGGTTCTTGTTCACGAGCTTCAGGCTTCTGTGTTTTGGTTTAGAACTTACAGCACTGCTCGTTCTTATGTTCCTGATGACTGTGCAGGTACCTCAAGAAATAATTCCCTAGTTAATGCAATTTATGCTACTGAAACAGTGAGGCAAAGTGCCGGAGGGGTAAAGGTATAATACGTGAGACTAATATATTTCACAGAGCACATATAAAGTGCTGTTAACACCAATAACTTTGTGGGCACTGTTACAATGTGAACAACTGCTAAAATTGTGATTAGAATTACAACGTGTTAGAAAAAGGCCTGCTATTATTGGAAATCTATTAACTGGTATTATAACATGTAAAACATCTATTTTTTACCCAAACAAAATGTCTGCACAAGAAAACAATACTGCAACATACGAGTCTCCAGCTGCTACATAAAAGATTGGGATGGATTCAACACAAAACAGATATTGAATCAGGTATCATTATTCATTTTTCTACAGTAACTACTTGTTAAAGCTATTATTTTTTTGTTGTCCTGTTCCTAACGGTCCATTTTTGGGCCTTGGCTCTTGTGTATGTAAACCTGTGAAGAGTATAGACTGGCATCACTTTGACTAGTACTAACCAGAAAAAAAGAAAAAGTATCTCCTGAATAGTGCACACACAGGAGGTCCAATGGATCTGCGATTTACTGAGGCAGATCCCCTACTTTAATGGGTTGACATGTGCCTCTTAGCACCTGAAAACAAATTCCTTTTGCATGGAAATTGATCTTCATTTGAGCTAGCCTGTAAGAGCTATATCTGTGAATCTAAACTATTCACTCTGCACTTTCTTTAGGATACCAGAAGTATTAGAACTTAGAAAGGGGGTTCATCAGATCTGAGACCTCTATTTTGGGTTGAATTGCCTTTGAGAGGTATTTCTTAGTAAGACCACAGTGTTTAGATAGTCTAACTCTTAAACTCTTAAGACACAGCAAATAAATTTCTGAGCAAACTAATTTTCGATAATAGTGTGCAATGGTTAGACGCACGTATATACCTAAGCATCTCTGCATTAGCTATGAAGTTAGAGGTGTAACATTGGAGAGGATATCACCCTACATAAAAAATAAATTAAAACTTTGTGCCTTAAAGTTGTGTCTGGGCTGTGATGTTTGCATCTCGTGTGTCAGTGTCTAAACCTTAACATTCACCTTAACCCTGTTGAATGTTGAAGTTTCATAAAAAACTACTTCAGCCAGCTACAAATCCAGTTAATTTATGAAAAAGGGGACATTTTTACACAAAAACAGTGGCTTTTTAAAAGTTGTTTTCTTTTTTTTTTTTTTTTTTTTTTTTTTAGGTGAGAAGCAGGTTTGTACTGAGGCAGTATATCCTTTTTGTAAGGAGTAAGATAAATGCTAGGTGCTTTAGACGGAAAAGTTAAAGCTGATTTTCTTTTCGTCTGTACGGAACATGGATCTGAGTATTCTTGCTCTGATCTGCCTTCATCTCTCTTGGACACTGTACAAGTAACACGTGAAAGTGGTATTCTCCTTGATCCTAGAGGTGATGGGGAAAAGCTCTGGTTGGCGTGTTTGGATCCTGAAAGTTAAGAATTGACTGTAAGGCTAGTGTCACAGCCATGTTTTACTTTTTATGTCCACGGTTCCCTCACTGAGAAATGACTCAGTAGAAGAAAGATCCTACCAGGATGGTCAGGGCTGGAGCAGCTGCCCGGTGAGGCTTGCTGGGGGAGCAAGGCTTTCTCAGCCTGGGCCAGACACAGCTTCAGGGGCACCTCACAGCCACCTTCCTGTACGTATTAGGAGGTTACTGAGAAGAGAGAGACAAGATTTTTACTACACCACACAAGAGTAGAGTGAGAAATAGTCATCCTTAGCTGAAACAACAGAGCTTGTGCCTGGATTCAAGTGGTGGGGGAGGAGGGGAAATCCTTGTGAAAATAATGAAACTTTTTTTTAGCTTAGTTTCTTTTGTTTGTGGCTTGCTAGACTTCTTGTATGCAAGAATAATATATTTTCTTGTTCTGAAAATTCAGTAATTAATTTTGTACAATATACAGATCAACTCTTAAAGTACTAATCTCTAACAGCAGCATAGACTTGAGGAAAGCGAGAAACAATCTAAAAAGTTCATTCTCTCTTCATACACACTCATAAATACTCACAATAAGGAAGTAATACATTAAAATCTCAAATTATTTTTAAAAAATAATATTTTTGCCTAATATGAATTTAAGTAAATTCCCCTTATCCTAAGAGAAAAATTTAATCAGGAGAAAAACTCATTTTATTTTAAATAATGCCTGAAAGTCTCCAAATGTTATATAATACATGAATATCAGCCTGCTATAAAACCTAAAAAAAGCTGTTGAGCAGAAATTAGCCTTTAAATAAAATTTAGAGGCCTATAGAGAACACTCATCTTGAACAGAAAAAGGTAGCTTTTGTTCCATAATTGGAACTCGTAATGTTTTTCCTTTTAGATCTTATTAACCTATATATGCACTACACAACAATGCACAGTATGTTTTAACCACTTTAGTCTTTGTAAAATCTTGCAATTATAATCTCCAGAGCATGTGAAGCTATTTTATGATGTTAATTAAGGGTCATGAAGTATTGTTGCCTACATAGTGTTACCAAGCTGGTGGAGCTGGAGCTTTAGTTTGCACTCTATTAACTGTACCTAAGTGGCTTGCTTATCTTCTTTGTTTTGCAGGTCGTTTGACACCCAATAATTTTATGTTATGAAAGGAAATACAGAAAACTACGTGCATTTGAGATACAGCAGGCTTTTTTCAGAATCTCTCTTTTACTCTCTCTTTCTCTCTCTATCTGTGCATGAAGGAGAAGAAAAATTGTGTATTAATGTAGACAGCGAGGTAATGGTGATAACGAACATTTCTGAGATAGCTCTGATGGTCTAAATTCCCCCTGAAATATTGTTTCTGTTATCAATATTTTAATAATTTACAGTAATATCTCCACAGATTTGTGTAGCCCTCTAGAATATAAAAGACTTTAAACCAATTAATGGAGAATTTGTTTATTCTTTACCTTTTTTTTTTGTTTTACAAAAACCTTGCAAGAAAGGATCTAGATAAACTATGCAGAAATTGAGGTCAGATTTGTCATTTTTCTTAATTTTGTGGTATCATTTCCACATAGGTAAAATGAATACTAAGTGGCAGCACATCAGAGTGGTATTTGAGTAGGACACCAACTAATGCAGTCCTGGATTTCCAGTTTCCTACTTCTCCCTTTGAAGTTCGTGAAATTCATGATTGTCAGATTATGAGTCACTATTTAGCTGAAGTAAGTGGTTGTAAGGTTCCCAGCAGTAACAAGAAGTCACAGACTTTTTTGAAAATGTTCAATAACAACTCAAAATAGCAGTAAGAAAAGTTGCCAATCAGGAGCTACATATTTCTAGAACATTTCTCATGCAAGTAAACTTCAGACACAAACCCATGATGCCCTTTCATAAGGCTTCTTTGCAGGACCTCAAACCATGAGTTACTCAAGAAGATTCTCCTGACATTTCTTCACTTACATGGAAACACAAATGAGCATAACAGAATTGCAGAGGATTTTTGTACCCACCTTCTCTAAAGGGTCACTTAGTTGAGAGTATCATCCTGCAAAGGCAAATCAAGAGTATTGCCCAACTGGCACTCCATCTATGTTGACAGAAATCTCTGTCTTTAGGTGGCTAACCTTAAACTTTTCTGCTAAATAATGTATTGGTTTGGCAAATGAGCAGGAGTAGATTTTCTGTATCCTTTCCCCCCCAAAAAAGAACCTGAGCTGCTATTTTGTTGTGCTAAAGATGATTATTTCCTCTATCTCCCCTTGCTCTCTCTTCATATTCTCAAAAATGAACGTAAAGGAAAAAAAATATACTGATAAGCCCCCACAGATTTTTTTAAAATTTAAATTTACAAATCAGCAATGTCTGTAAACATATCAGTTATATACTTTACATAACTTGTAACATAATCTTTTGTATTATGGAGACATTAAAAATAAACTGACAAGTGTAAATATTTGGTCATCAACACCAAACCCACAAAGTAAGAGCATTGCTAAAAGTTATGTCCCTCTTTCAAACAACTAACAGGGATGGTTCATACTTAAATCATACTTCAAATATCTGCGTATGCTTCATTGAAATTCGGAGAAGAAAGTGACCCTCAAAATAAAAGGAGAGAAGGGCCAGGTACACTGGTATCTAGATAGATCAAAACACTAGCTGCATATTTGTAAGTCCCTAATATATACAATATTTAAAGTGAGAGTTTAAACTTAGTTTAAAACATTTTTTAAAGTAGAATCTCTCTTGTCAAACAAAACTGAGAAGAAAAGAAACAATTATATAGATTAATTTAAAAAACCCTGAAAATAAAAATGATCCCTAGTGCAGATCACTTAATGACTGCAATCTGCATCTCCTATTGCAAATTATGTGCTCCACAGCTAAAACCTTTCTGAAGAGCTTATTGAAAGACAGGTGGTCTCTAATAACACAGTTAGAAAATAAATAAAGATGCACATTTCATAACCTACTCTCTGCTTTACTAACACTCAGTGACTGTGGCTGGTCAATATCAAAGCATATCTTAAATATTTCAAAGGAAAAGTAATTTCTGAGAATTGGACAGAACCGCATGGCAGTTGCCATCTTGGGTATGAGCAGTGTATTTAAAGTGCTATTACCTCTGTGCATGTAGTCACAAGCCAGAATGCACTGCAAAAACTTTAACCAAATGTACAAACCCCCTACCTTTAATGTAACTCAAACTGTGGACTCACATTCATTGGATCTAATTTCAGTATTTATCTGCTATTCTTAAATCAGAATCTTAAATCTCTCTGACATGGAGTGCTTCAATTTACGAGTCACCTATCCCTTTCCAGTTGTCGTAGAGGAAATCTAGGGAGACTGAGATCCTAATTTGGAGACCTCTGTTAAAGAATAGCACAAGCTATAAGGACTCTCATGTTTCCATATGACACCTCAGAATGTCTAATGCAAATGTTTCTAGTACAACGTTTATACAGGTAGGGTACTGGGAACATATTGTAGTTCCCTGTATCTCTTTGGAAATTATACATTTAAATGTGACTTCTTTACATTAGTGTTCTTACTAGATGTGACCACAGAAGTCTTTTGCTTCCTGTTGGACATTTTAGGTGGACACAGTAAAACACTGACTGTAATTTGTTCTTTTATCTGATCACATATAATTGTTACATCAATCTGCTGAAATAGGGGGATGCATTTATCTCTGTATACTTTAAGTTCAAAGCACAGAAGGTGACATAAAGATGGGTTTCAAGACACATGGAATGTCAGAAGCATAGGCTGAATATGTACGTAGTGCAGTGTTCCCAGTACCCACCCATTACACCAAAAAATGTGGTTATATGGTCTCTTAAATTAATAGTTGATCAATTGCAGTTCTAAAATAAAAAAAAATTATTGACATTAGTAAACTCATCACAAAATAACAACTAAATTACACACACATATCATTTGTTAGGTTGAGATATTTTACATGCTTGGGTTTACATTTTTCATTGTCCCGTCCGACAGAAGGACATTTATACTCTTCACCACTTGCTAAATATCATTCTGCAACGCACAGTTATTCCACAGGCTTTAGATTAGTAAGGAATGTGACTCCTGAGACACTTTTCTGTTATGTCACTGTGTCACTTTTAATAATCTTTCAAAAACTTGTCAGAATTTTTTGTTGCTGTTGGAAAGAGATTATATTTGTCAATTCTTTTATCTGCAAGCTTCAGAATGGTCTTATTGTTTTAGACTCTAAACCTGACAACCTGACTTATGGTCTGGTTTCATTCCAGTTTATGGTCAGCTTTAGGCACCCACTTGAAGCTTCCAACAGATGATCTAGCTGCTAAAAACATTCTGTGAGGTTACTAAAAATCTTCCATGAGAGAGACTTAGATCTTGACTTCTCTCAATTGTTTTTAGAGACTTTTCTAGAATTACAAAGCTTCCTAACTCAGTGTGTCAGTTTGGAACCAGAAGTGAAATAGTATGAATCCAGGCCATTGCTCTCTCTGTACTTATATGTTGTTTCTATAAATAAAGTATGACAAATTTGAGGGCTGGATAAAAAAGGTTTCTCATTGTGTATTCTATACTCAAAAAAAAAAAACTGAGAAAAAATAATTTCTGTATCTAGTGGTATGAGAACAGAATATCCACTGAAGATGATTATTGTCAGCATCATTATCTGCATTTACACTGCAATCAAAAACATCCGATGTTTGGAACAATACAAACGCAGAAGAGGAAACCTTACCTTGTGTATTCAAAATAAATAGCAATCCCTTTTTGTTTTCATAATGTTGCAATTTATTCTAAATGTACCAAAAGCTCTCAGTCTTGATGATGTCAGTTTTTTCTTCATAGAACAGAGCACCAGCCTACCCCTGAGCTTTTCCTAATAATTTCTGAACACCCTTGTGTTTTCATAATATGAGGCAGATGGCAAAAAGGAAATTGTATTTAAATGTCTTCTTGCTATTACTTTATTTTTTTTAATCTATACATGTATATGATGCTTTCCATGATGAACATTATATGCCTCATTCATTTGGAATATCTAGGCATGTTTGTACTTGCAGTTTCAATGTAGTACTTCTCATACACACTTCTATAGTGTTGTTTCACAACCGTACAATCACAAAGTCAAAATCTCTTGGAGAAAAAGTCATCAGATAAGACAAAGTGATTTGCTTACGCAAAATTTCTTTATTAAAAGCAATCCTCCTGAATGCTTTTCACATATCTGGGACAGTTATCTGTCCCTAAGTGGTAGGATTGCTTATTTATTAGGTAATTCTGCTCTGAGGCTTTGTTCCGTAAGTAAAGACATATTAAAATGTCTTCACATTTCTAAAGTAGTTTCAAGTACTTTGGGAGCTCTTGTAAATCAAATTGATAAAATCAAACAATAAAGAATAAAATAAATAAAAAGTTTTTAGCATTTGGCTTAAAGCCAGAATTACCATTAAAGTTGTAAATATCACCACTAAATAGATAATATTACAAAAATTTGTGTATATCGATAGAAATGTCTACATAATCCTATTTAAGAAAATCTATTTTCAGCAACTTGCAGCACTATGGTCCCATTTATACGCACCTTCCTTTTTGAAAAACATTGGTACAAGAGAATTAAAGTTTTAAAGAAACAGGCATACATAAAGTTAAATGCTTTCAGAGGCTGTTACTACTATTTTTCTTCAGTGGACTTCATACACATCACAAAAATGGCTTCCAGCCATTATATCTGTTACTCATGGGGAATTATCCATCATTATCCATTGAATAAAAGCTTCTCTTTCTAACAACATAATTTTGATGATATCAGTGTAGTTTTTCAGTAATAAAATAGATGGTATGCAATCAGACTTCATTTTCTTCAGTTAAATAACCCTTGTGTTGTCAAGGAAATACTGTAGCACCACACTGTCATTCCCAATAGGTGACAATTTGAGACCACATAACATTTTTCAAATGTATGTATTTAAATTAATATTAAAGAGTCATATCATACATGCACGATACATAGATGCAGTTTCAATTATAGCTACTTTATCAGCTAGACAAAGTTTTTATGAAAGGTAATTTTGTGGGAGTTCTTACTTTTTTTTCATACATTAGATGCCTTGTGATTCAAAAACAAAATCTTCAAACTAATCTGTGAATATTTTTAAAATGTTTTATCTTTTTAAACTGGTGGACTACTGGTGTTTTTTAACATTTTGTGCTTGGTTATGCAAGGCCTGAACATGTGAAGGGTGTGGCGTGGTGAAAGGGGGAATGGGCAAGATGTAGCTAATACCCCTGACTGTTGTCTGCTACAATTACTATAACACACAAAACCCAATTATCTGCAAGTCCAGGACAGGTGAACTATGGAGGAGGTAGCTTTTATCATTCTGCTATAATAGTTTATTCTTTTATTTTAATTTGTCAAGATGATAATGTTTCTATTCCTCAAAAGTACGAAAGAAGTAAAAGGTTAAGGTCTACTTAGTAATTCTCTTGGATTTTGTTTCTTGCTGTGATTTTTTGCTTTCCTTTTTCTTTTGAAGAAAGCATATGGAAAATTCTTAGTATGTGGGAACCAACTGTAAATTAATACCATTTTTTAAAGAGAAGTCATCATAGTGAGTGTTATTAATAACTTAATATAATAAAATATTTCACATACAATCAAATATACTTTTTACAAAGCACATATGGCTTGCAAAAAAGAGCTCACACAGTTTGACAAAAGTGACTGGTCAAATAACACTTGTGCTATGGCTGTGTCCAAGAATGTAAGATAAATTTAAACATTTTGTTCCTCTTTTTGCATTTGACAGTGTTCACTTTTAATGTGCTGTATCTATGTGTTTCATTTAAACATAATATACACAGCAAATTAGAAAAGCACCCAAGCAGGAAAATGCACTTTTTCCTTGTGTGATGTATGGCAAAGAGAACCATCTTTCAGATATGTACCAGTTCCTCTGGTGTGTTACAGTCACTGTTGAGAAACTGCATAGGACCACTTTTTTCATAATTTGAATAGGAAAATAGGAAGGGCAAAAATGATGCATAAGAGGGGAGGAGATGACAGTTCTACATCATTCATGAGAGAAGAATGTAGAGAGGAACAACCCATCCCACACAAAGCAGGACTCATCTCTCACCAAGTCCTGGTTTCTTCTGAGAGAGAGAAAAAAAATATAGTGAATCTGTAACACAAATTGCTGTGGAAGGACATACAAAAACATGGCCAAGGGGGAAAAAAAAAAAAAAGTGAGAGTTTCTTAGAATCAGAGGACAGATTTATATAAAGATTTAAAAAAAAACCCCAAAACTTGAAAACATGGTAGTATTCCACTCAATAAAATGAGCTTTTTAAAAGATGGAAGATGGAAGTTCCTAAGCTTCTATTTAGCCATGAGAAGACATAATCAGCAATTCAGTGTTTTGAAACAGAAAAAAAAAGTGAAAAAAAATTACTGAAGCTTATTTGCTATGAGCTAAAAATTAAGTCTGAGGATGTAATGCAAAACCCTCCTTGAAATACAGAATGAAGCGTCTTTGAGATTTTGTCTATCAAAATGGCAAAATTACAAAATACCACACAGTTTTTAGATAGAATTATGAAAAGCAAAAAATGTTGAAATTAAATACTTTAATGTTTTATACTTTGACCATAGCAATTTTACAAGAAAAACAAAACAAAACCACTTCTGCTTTCTAAATTTGCCTGCAGTTTTCACTGGCCACGCATTACATTTTCAACAGAAGAGCAAAATTTTTCCTAAAATTTTATAAAACTTTAATATTTTCTCAACAGTCATCAGTTATTTTGCTGTGGCTTATAGAATCACTATCTTGGAAGATAGATTCATTTTTGAGACAAATTTATTTTACAATTAATCATTCAGAAATTATAAAATCAGGATTTTATATCCTAATCATAGGATTCCATCCTATGCAAAATCACAGAAAGAAGTTGCATAAAAATTTTCAGAAACCAAGGTATGTTACTGAAAATTATGTGCAGGGTATTTGCTATTATTTGATAAGTCACACCCGAGAAACCCCTTCACAAATTCATTAATATTAGTTTTCATGTGTTATATGTATTTTTCATATAGTAGATGTTCTTTGCCTTTAAAGAACATAATTTTCAAAAACATCAAAATTTGTCAACAGAATATATAATTTTTTTCAACAGATTTGTTCACTAACTTGGTATCTAAGAAGTTGTATTTTGCCAGAATGCATAAAGTAGTGGAAAAAAAACTCATAAACTTGTCAAGATGATACTTATTTTTTACATAGAACAACAATAACAAAGGGATTCTTCCCTTCTGGACATTTCAAATATAAATTATTTTTTCCAGCTAAGTGCAATCTTAATTTCCGTTCTCTAATGTACAGTTAAAGACTTTGCCTTTTCATAAACAATATGCTTGTTTCAAAAATCTGTTTGTTTTTTGTTTATTTTTTTTTAATTTCACAAGTTTATGCAAAGTATTAGTTAGTAGCAATCCATGTAAAGTGAGCCCCACAGTCAAAGAAAAGTCTCCTGGGAAAGAATAGATAACCATGGCTAAATTGTCACCGGATATCTACATTGACAGACATACGGCCTGTGCCCATATCTAAGCTTACATTAGCTGTATATTTTTAAACATTGCCTATCCATCTCTAAAGACAGAGCAAAAGACAAAGGCCAGTTCTGGACCTCTGTTCAATTTTTACTGTCTCTAGAGCTGCACAATTTCTAGTCCTCTCCTACAGACTGCATTTCTGTGAAGTTGCTTTATCCCACTTGACTTTTGCTCTGTTTTCTTTCTTCTTCTTTGTGCCTTTCATTTGCTTTCCAGACTGCTGTGGAGTGTTTGCAGCATCACTCCTGCCTATCCAAGACCTTCAGAGGAGCATGGTCAGAAAAACGTGGTCTCGATTTGGTAAATACTGGGAAGAACCATAATTTTATCACACAGTCAAACTCATTACTCACTACTGTTTTGACAAGATTACAGTCCCAGAAGGACAGATAGTACAAACAAATTTATTTATAAGAGGAAATTCTCTGGTTTAGTGTTATGCTTTTTTCAAAAGGAGCATGAAGTGAAATCTTGCCTTGGTTTCAAACAACTCTGTCTTGCACGACAAGAGTTTTACATATGGAGAAAGAAAGATGAGAGAGATACTTCTGTGTCATTTCAGGCTGTGACTGCTGTTAAAATACCTGAAACTACAATGATGCTGCAGGTACCCAAGCCAGGACATCCCTTCTTCATAGTGTAGACTAGGAGGACTCTTTACTAAAGAGTTTCTAGCACTGAGACTAAGTGACATTGCCTAGTCAGGTGTATGCTATCAAGCCACTTAGCTTCTAAAACAGGGGAACCAGGCTTAGCCTGCCTCTTGGGGTGAACACCTGAACTGAGATAAATCACAAACTCTGCCTAGGAATAGTCTGTGAGAAGGCCAAGCTCTGATTTAACATGTGAATTGTCCAGATGAGGGCTGTAGAGCCTGGGCCCATGATCAGGCTAGTAGAGTAGCAGTTTTGAGTCACCTCTTTAGAAGAAAATTCCTGGATCTTGGATCATCTTAAGTACACAGTCTGCTGCACAACACCTTTGTTATGTGTTTTGTTTAAAGAAAGATGGTAGCTAATATATAGTTAGTGGGGACAGAAGCGAAAGAAGATTTTGCTGCTTTGGTTTTGATCAGTGGTAACTTAATGTGGGAATTATGTAGAGATAATGTGAAAATGTTCAGTGTTTACTCTTCATCATTGCTTGTTGTCATGTTTTCACCCACCTGTCAGCCAGTACCGTGCAACTGCTCTCTCACCCTCCCTACTCCTAGGGAAAGGGGTAAAGCGAAAAGAGCTTTGTGGGTTGAGACAAGAACAATTTAATAAATAAACTACAATAATATTAAAAAAATAATTATAACAATAATAGTAATAATAATATACAAGTGAGTGATAACACAGTTATACTTCTCACCACCTGATGACCAAGGCTCCGCTCATTCTTGGCTAACGATCTCGGAGCTGAGAGAGTCCCGAAACCACAATCCTGGAAAAGATATAAGACCCCAACCATCCAAAAGAGAGAGAGAGATATCTTTCGGATAGCCTCTCGTAATATCCTGGGTATGAATCCCACGATATGGAATATACCATTAACCAATTTGTGTCTCGATTCTAAACCTAAGGTCTCATCCTACGCCCTTAATTTTGGGCTATTCTGCCTCCCGGATTCTTCTGCATCTACACCCTCTGGCAAAGCATGAGAAGCTAGAAAGTCCTTGACTGTCTTGGTAACAACTATAAACACCAGTATGTTGTCAGCCGCCTTCTCAACACAAATCCAGAACATAGCCTCACACTAGCTACTATGAAGAAAGTTAACTCTGTCCCAGCTGAAACCAGGACACTCGTAAATATGGTCCTGAAGCAGAAGGAAAAATAAGCAAAATGAAAAGCATATTTTTTTTTAAGTGCCACAGTAAGCAACATATAGTAGGTCTATCTCAATGACTGTGGTACCTTACATTGTCATGCAGGCATTGTTCCAAAATTATTTTTATATATACATTCATATATGCCAGCGAAAAATGAAAGCATTGATAAGAATTTCAAAGGCCAATAAGGTGCTTTAGCTCTCGACTCATTGAAAGTGTGAGCAACCCTTGCTAATTCATTTTGGCAAGAGAGAGATCCCTTACTTTTTTTGGCTGCATTTTTTGGGACGAAATATGTTAAGATTATGAGAGGCGACTCCAAATGATCTATCCTCCTTCTTTTACTCTGAATCTGTGACTGCTGAAACTGGTACAACCTGCTGACAATTCTGCAGCAGAGAAACCAAACTTCCAAACACAACTGTTGCAACAGGCAGAGCACGGGTGGCAGGAGGAAAACACAGTGATATGTCTGAGAAAGATGATCCTTGTAAACTCTTATTGTGCTTATTTTTTACATTGCTGATGAGGTAAAGATGCCCGTGGAATCACTGGAACAGAACATTACCTTGTTTTAGGTGCCAGTTCAGGTGCAGCCCCCAAATGCACCACTCCAAAAAACTTCAGTGTTGTTCTGTGGAAACAGCTCTGCCTGTGCGGAAGGAAAGAGCAAACTCCTTCCTTTTTTATTCGGTACTGTACCAAGCAGAGACATAGAGCTGAGAAAGGAAAAACATGAGCAGGGAAAAAGAAAAGCAGATGACAAATACCACAAGTATTCCTCCTCTTTTTTCCCCCTGAAATTTAAGCCTTCCATTGTGTATAAACTTCTCCACTCTCATTAGATTCATTTTCATTTATTCAGTTATGATTCACTGTTCCTACTAAGGCTACAATGTCTCTTAGTTTAATAAAGCTCTCTTTTGAAGCTGTTACTCCTAGTGGCCTAATTACAACAGAAGAAAAAGCCTTTCCAGAAAGTTTTCATTGAACTTCAATAGCAGATGAAACAGTTTATATAGGCCACTAAATTGACACTATATTATTCCTGAACAGAAAGTAGAGGAAGGCATGTCTAAATCAATACTTTGTTCGACAGACAAATTTGTGTTTTTTGTCTTTGCATGCCCAATCCATAAATTTCAGAAAGGCAACCTGCCACAGGAGTACTTCATACCGGCAGTTCAGAAAATGATTTCAAGAAGAGATTTAAGCTCTGATGTTTTGCACAACAGTCTGTTATCATGATTGCTTACTAGGCACATCACTTTTCTTTGAACATCTCTGGGACAGCTATGTCCCATCAGTGTATTATTTTCATTAGTTTTTCAAATAACTAAAAATAAGTTGAACATGAATAACGTATTCAGATAATATATGTATGCATATATGCAAATAAATTATAAATCCTGTGAAATTTGCCTTCACGCACACACAGAGAGGCATCCTGAGATAAACTATTTGCATCCAGTCAGGTAAGTTTCTATCTACAACATGCTGTCCCTGTTAATACCGAAACACATATTCCATATGCTCCTGTCTTATCTATATCTGCTTTCATAGATCAGTGCTTATGAGGGTTAGCAACGTCCTGGTTACAACTTCAAAAGGAAATTAGATCCTATCCTAACCAAACACCAAAGCACCGACTTCATACATCTTCCTAGTTTTCCCCATATTAATCTTCCTGCATCTTCCCTTGACCAAATAAGAGTCTGGTACTGGTTTTAACTAATATATTGTGTACATTTTATATAAAATAAACTATAGGTAGAGAGTGTCCTTAGCATCTCCAGCATAGTCTGAAAGTTCAATTTGAAAACGAGGTCTGATTTTAGATATGTCTGTAATTTCAGTGATTCCCGAGTATAAAAATTCTCTAAGATTTAAAAACAGTAGCAGCCCAAGGGTTGCTAGACTATTACCTCCAAAAAAATTTGTTCTGGAGATATGACGAATGCTCTCCATTGTGTTAGGCGTCAAATGTTTCAGGAAGCTCCTGGCACTGATCATCATCCTTTTGCAGAACTTTGGAAGCTGTGATTGATTGGTCCACAGTTGCAAAATAACCGAATTTCACTACTGTATGTCAGTTCTCCTCTAGGAGTGTCACTGTACACAGGAGACCAGGCTGGCACTGGTGCCATGCAGAAAAAAATACTGCCTACCTCTGCTACCTGCACTTTTAGATCTGGTCTGTCTGGTGGTTCTCTGCTACCCATGCCCTTTGGATTTAGAAAGTCTCCCCAAAGCCTTGCAATATCTCTTTATATATTTGTCCCATGGCATAACCATTTAGATAACAGTTCTGAGGAGATTCTGGCCCCAGTACATGTTTGTTTGTTACCAGTTCAAGTAGTCTTATCATTGAATCATTCTGTCATTCAAGGCTGAAAGCACTTGACAATGACAATGACTTCTGCCCTTTAAGAAAGACAAGTTATCAACACAGAAGTTTCAGAAGACCTCCAATTTCGCTAACATAAAGAACCTTTTACATACAACAATACCTGTCCTAAACACATTTAGGTTAATTTGGGTATGTTTCAATAAAATAATTGGGAAAGGCAGGTCACAGAGCAAGGGTCTGTGCTATGTTCTGTGTCACAAGTTGTAACCTGTTGTGGACATCACCGTCACTTTGATATATCAACACAACATGGTGAAATTTAAGCTACTTTAAGTGTTCAGTCTCTTGTCACCTATCTGCTACATAGTGCTTCCACGTTTTCTCAGGGAGTCCTGGTCGTCAAAGCACATAGGAAAGGCCACAGTACACCTGTCAATATTTTTGACACAGCGAGAGAAGTGAAGTAATACTTTCCTTTTAAGAGCAATTTGATGCCAATTATTGACAAATGGATATGCATTCATTGTGTGATTCCTATACCCAAAATTAAATACTACTCATATAGTTAAATATTTGTAGAAAGAAAGGGATGAAGATATTATATAATATAAAACCTAAAGAACAAAGAATAAGGCAGATCACACTTCCCATTGTGCCTTACAAGATCCTCCACTGCAGCGATAATCCCTATTGCTTCTGCTAACCCTCTTTTATTGAATTTGACTCTTCAGTAAAGCTAACATGAAGGAGCAGGAAGACTTTTATGACAGTAGAGACTAGCATCAATATAATACGAAGAGATATTCAGGAATGCTGGTGGGTCAGATACAGAGTAATGGATACTACATTATTATTTAAAGCTTGCTAAATTTAAAGCTACATTATGAACAGGAGGATCTCCCCTTCCTTCAAATGACTTATCCCATTGCAAGCATGAATGACAGCATATTTTCATTTTAATCATTGGCTTCTGTGCCTATCAGGACTGAAGCTCTGATTAAAGAAATTCCCTCCCATTTTCTTTCATGTACTCAACAAGCCTGGATCACTTATTTTGGCTGTTCTCACTGTCTCATGTTTTCAGACACATTCATTTATCACAAAGCAAGTCACTTTCCTGTTTGTGTTTCCACTTTACTCTAAAGGGCTCGCAGAGAAACATTACAGGAATGCAGGTTTGCAGCAAATAAATTGTCTGCACTTAGTCTGCAATATGTCTTTACAGCCATTCAGCCTTGTATGATTTCTTGTTGCAGAGATAGAGTTAAAAGGCTTCTTATAAACAATCATTTAATGCCGCATTTTCTGATGATGTGACTCTTTGATTTTCTGCTGAGAATTGTAATATGTACTGTGGAAATTTTATGTTCTTTGTAATGAAATGTCTTAAAGTCTCATTTAATAACACAGCTGTCTGTGCGTCTCAGAGATGTAAGATGTACAAAAATTTAACTGGAATCAGATTGCCATGTAACTCCCACAAATCTGAATGTTTCATACCAAAGTAATTAAAAAATCAATAGTTCCCAGCCAGATAAAAGGAAGCATCACAACTTTAGGTGTTGATGAGCTGCACTAGACAAAGTGATCATCATAGTTGCACTTGTTATGCTTGTTAATGGAACAGAACTGCAATAGGATAGGATCTTCCCAGTAGCATTCTTGTTTTAAGGCTACCCACGTATATTGCACTTTGCTGTATCTTATGAAATAAACTAGCTACAAACTGTTCACAGTACAAAGGATTTGTACTAAACTGTAGCTGAATTTTTAATTACTGTATGAATTGGCTTTGACAGCAGAAGTAGCCTTGCAGTAGAAGGCAAATAAACTGAATACCCTAATAAATACCTTATCTTTAATTCATACCATTGTAATCTTCAGCCATGCTTTCCAAATTTTGTGTGATTTACATTGAATGAACAATCAGGTTCAACATGAGATATATAGACAACTCGTGGTTTATACTTCTGTTTTCATGATTATTGTTTTACTATATTATAGCATATTTATTCTGTTTACATGAAATTAAGCTTTGTAAATACATAATTCCACTGACATATATATATTTGGGAAACTACTTGTTGAAGAGTCCATCAGAAAACAGCAGAGTAACTGGTCTAACATAACCGAAATATGAAGTCTTTTTGGAAACTAGTATTTTTCCTCTTAAAGTCTTTTTGGATGTTATTTTTTATTTTTTGGGGTTTTTTTTTTAGACTACATATACAAAAACAAACAAACAAAAACAACCCCACCATGTTTCAGGTATTTTTTTCTTTTTTTTCAGAATGAATCTACAATACCCTAAAATTAAAACTAAGCAATGCAGAAGAATTTCAGCTGTCTTTAAATTCCAGTCTCAACAACTTGCAGGAGTGTTTTGCCTTTTTCTCCTTTAATTCTTCTGCTGAGGAGGCAAGAAGTCAGATGTAGTTATCTATTATAATAGGAATGACCTCATTCACAAGACACCAAAGTTACTGCTTTTCAGGTTTGTTTTGATTTGTTTGTATAACATATGCAATTAAAAAACAGTGGTTTGAAACTGAAAAAATCTGACTTCAAGTAAACTTTTAAGTTAAGACAATGTTTTTGTACTGTAATACTATTTAAATTTAATTTTTTTTTATATTGAATATGCTTTTATACTTTTTTTTTAGTATCATATCTCATGAGAAAACATCTTAACACATTGGCAGGGGAAGTCATCCCATCAGTCTTCAAATGCATTTTAAAAATTTTTGTCTTCTTTTTTGTCTTGGAATATCCAAGGCAAGATTCAGACTACTTAAATTAGGAAAAATAATACCTAAGTATCAAGGTTCCATAATCATCACTGTAAATGCACTATGTTATGTCAGTGGTTTTCCAGTACCTCAATGAGAGAGGTAGAAACTGTTGAATAATAGCTTACAAATGCTCTACATTACCAAGAGAGCTGACTGGAGTTCCCTGTAGGGAACTTTAGTGTTATGGGTTGTCTGGCAGCGAGGAAGGGGTTAAGTTGTTGACTCAGTTTCTTGAAATGGCTCTTAAGGAACTACCCCAGCCCCCTCCAAGCATTTGGTAACAGGGGGTGGGGGAAGGGAGATTTTTGTAAGAAACTGCTTGGAAGGCAGGGTCCTGCTCAGGACGGACCCGCCCCAAGCCAGGCCCCAAGCCAGGATCAGCCAATCATGCCTCTGCGAATAACATATTTGGGAAGGAGCTTTCTTCCTGGGAGAGGGGAGAGAAACCACGAGGCGGGGCTCAGGGAGCCAGGCATGGCAGGCGGCCAGCGCAGCCGTTTTCCCTCCCCCCACCACCTGCTGGGCTTCTGTGAACAAGATGCTGTGGCCCAGCCCCCGCCATGGCTCATCTGGGAGCCCTTCTTCCCAGGAGCCGATGAAGACCTTCGACGGCGGAGAAGAGGAACGGGATTTGAGAGATAATGGAACTGCATCGCACTTCCGGTCAGCGAAAGCCCCGCCATTCTCCCCTGCGAGTGAAGAAACAGCCTTGGACCGAAGCTATAAGCCTCAGAAGAGTGGGGGAGTCGCCAGAGGACTGGAGCTCCGTTGGAACATGGTAACTGGGAGCAGCAGCAGCTTTGAATTGACTGTACTCCCCCCATTTCTCCCCCCCCCCAATGCCATGTGCCGCTGGAGGGGGGGAAGAAGTACGAAACAAAGCCTTTGGGCTTTGGGACGAAGGGAGGGGTGGGGGAGAAATGCTTTTGTGTAAGATGCAGTTTCTCTTTTTCAATATCCTGCTTCTTGTTGTAAATAGTTATTAAATTCAGCTGTTCTATTGTTCTCCACGAGTCGTGTCGGTCTCTTGCCCGTGACCCTAAGTGGTGAGTGAAACCCTCCCAGTTCCCTGCCTCAGCCCACCAGGTGTTTAGGAAACTGTACCCGTGGTTTCATGAACCATGACATCTAGATAGAAAGTCAAATTTTGAGCTTCTCCACAGGTCAAGCATTGATTTGGGCTCTACATCTAACATTAGTTTTGCTGAAATTTGTGTGGAAATCCACGCATAACTGAACTGTGCTCCTGAGATGACCATGTCCAGTTTAGGAGCTCTGAGACAGGGTATATACTGAGGAAGCGAGAAATGTGATGAAACAAATCCCACATCCCGAAGAGGAGGTCTCAGTCACATCTACTGGTGAGGTATATGATACTCTCTATCAAAAATAAAATGCAAAGAGATGTGTGTTTGGTAGCATCAAAGATATAAAGAGGCTAAAAGGAGAGTAAGCAGAAAAATTAAGGCACTTAAGTGTGTGGGAGAAGGATCTTGCATGAATTATTGTTCTGATTCCTGAAAATAAAAAGAAATTCACTATGACGTTTTTGTCCCTGAGCCCTATGTTTACTATAATGTAGATAATAATCTTCAAGTGTCTTGCCCTCTGTAAAAATAAAACCTTCTCATGCCTTGAAGAGTAATGTTTTAGTTGTCTAACTACAAAAGAATTAACGGTTCCACTCTGTAAATATCTTCAGTGTTTTATGGCATAAGGTCTAATGTAAAACAACTAGCACTCCTAAACTTTAATTTTCTTTTTTCATTCTATTTGTTTGATACTCAAAAATCAATTAACATTGAAGAATATTCACATCAGGTTTTTGAGATTTAACAATTCAAATTAATGTATTTGCTGGTCCATTTTGAGAAGAAGAAAGGATCAAGATAAAGTTAGACTCAAAGGAGTTCAAAATCATGATTTTGTGCCTCCAGAAAATTTATATGGAGGGGGAAAACAGAAAGGAAAAGGAAAAAAAAAGGAAAAAAAGGAAAAAAGGAATAAAAAAAAATGAAAGGGAAGGGAAGGGAAGGGAAGGGAAGGGAAGGGAAGGGAAGGGAAGGGAAGGGAAGGGAAGGGAAAGGGAAAGGGAAAAGGAAAGGGAAAGGGAAAGGGAAAAAGAAGAGAAGAGAAGAGAAGAGAAGAGAAGAGAAGAGAAGAGAAGAGAAGAGAAGAGAAGAGAAGAGAAGAGAAGAGAAAAAGCAACTAGCAAATCTGAATGCTAAGCAATTGCTGTTGTGAAGGCTAACCACATGTTCTGCTTCCCGTGTTTTGTATGGAAGGATACCCCACAACTAGATGTACACAATTTTCTGATGAAGACTGAACAGAATGTTATAATCAGCTCTTCAACTCTGTGTTCTCCAGGGTATTTTACGCTTCTGTAGTTAAAAGCTAAGCCAAAATATTGCCAGACTCTGACACTGTGGGAAATTCACCTCTTTCTGCACAATTTGTGCTTTGGAGTTTGAATGGTACTTCTTTAGCATATTTTATTTAGGAATAGGAAAAGGGAAGCAATTCAAAAACATATAGAAGTAGGGGGAGATATGAAGAATGTAAGTGAAACAACAAAACTGAATGCCAAGTTGGTTCCTGACATTTCTAAATTTATACTTTCAAAAGTCAGCAGGATGGATTAAAAAATCCTTTTTAAGATTTGAACTATTCTTATATCTAGAGTCAACATCACTGTATCACACAGATAAGTCTTCTCCAACACCATTTTTCCAGTGACTAAAATATGAAAAACAAAATATGAATTTTCAGAAAAGTGATATCCCAGAATTTCACCAGGATTTCCATTCATATTCCTGCCCACACCTTCAGGGAGGATATTTATTGTTCTTCCTGTCTGCTTTGATATCAAATGTTTACTCTTGCTGGATTTACAGAAATTTCCTTGGAGGTCCAGAAATTCAATCAACAAGCAATGCAAAAGCCAGCTACGTTGTTTCTGAGGAAAGGGAAAGACCTCAGGAATATTCTCTATAAGTAAATAATATATATTAAACACCTTTAACACAAAACAAAACCAAGGTAAATAACTCCTTCTGTTTCCTCTTGTCCAGCCAAGAGGATGAGCAGAGTTCACTTGCTCATTAAAACTTTTATATTTGTATCATAATTCTGTAGCTTACTTGGATGTCTTTCTACAGTAGTCTGTTTCTTGTTGTTGTTGTTGTTTTACATCTAACTATTTGTTGCTTACTTACATGATAATCCCTCCTCCTTTCCTTTTGAGTGAGATATCTAGCATGCTCCAAGTCAATCAGGGTATGGGGATCTAGTTTTAATTAGAACGAACACAAGAATTTTGAATGAGAAAATAATGCGTGCGAGCATCTAGTGAGTTGAGATTTAAGAGCTGTAAGGTGTCAGCTCGAAGAGCCAAATACGATTAAAACGCCTGGGAAATTACAGGTGCTGTTCTCTACCGTTAGGGAGAAGACTGTAAGCCTTAGCAGACTGATGTTGCCACTTTGAATTTTCTCTCAGGCAATCTTTGCGAAGGCAAATTTAATGTATAGACTGAATTCTAAAGATTACGTGGAAAAGACCCAACCTGGATTTATTGGTTACATGGAAAGCAGCCTTTAGACCTGCTAGGGAAGCCAACCTTGCCTGTGGTATTATGAGGGAATGAAAACAGCTGGTTAACCTTAGTAAGATTTTTGGCCTGCAATTTCAAACTGTAGTCTCTGTGAATGAGGCTTGGAGAATGTCATTTGCCTGTCATTGTTCATGACGAGGCACCAAAGTGTTAATTTTTTCTTCTTCCTTAATAACCAAATTGCTAACATTACTTCTTTCTGTGCTGTAATTTAATAGATAAAAAGTATAAGATACAACAAATAGTTTATTGGTAGATTTGTATGTGAGCTTTTTTCAAGATTTGATGGTTGGAGAAAAAAATGAAACACTGTTAAACCATGACTTTGGTGCAATATGGACTATTTCCTGGGAATAATTGATAGAAATACAGTAAAGTGTTAGTGGTAAATTTGAAGTGGCATACACAGTATGTGTTTAGAATGTTTATACAGTCTCCAATTGATTCTCAGGGAGCTCAGACTAATTGGAAATAAGGTTTATGTGCAGTGAAGCAATGAAGCAGTGATATGGTGATACTGCAGAAGTGATTCGTGCCTCTGGCAATATTGTTATATATATCTGCAGAGCTCAGGCATACTTTATAATTCTGAGTGACTTAAATAATAGAAATGAGTCATTTTGTAAATGTATCTGGGTTTACAGTATTGCCAATACCCAGCTCTCCTATCAGAGAGAGAAGGAAGGATTAATGCTGTGCCCTTTCTCCGCTTCAGTGTTGTTGGAAGGAACTGTAAAACTTGTTTTCACAAGCTGTGCCAATGGTAGGTGGGATGTGGATGTAGGGATTTTGAATTCTGGTCATCCATCCCCCTCTTTGTCAGGGACAGGGAGTGATCACAGCTGGTTGTGCAGTGGTAAACATGTTCAGAAGTGTTCTACGTAGCAATAACCTAAAGTTGTTCCCCAATAGCTTCCAACCAGTAAAATTCTCCTGGCTTGCAAATTGACCTTAGCAGAAAAGACTGCAGCTCTCATGGCCAGGACTAGGGATACTAAGACCTTTGTCAGAGGCTTTAGGATCAGGAATGTTAATACTGGTAGGAAACCTATACCTCAATAACAGTATTTACTTCTGGATTAAGGGTAAAGTTATGAAAGACACTTGGAATAATTCTTTTAATGAAAGAAGACTTCAAAAACCTACATTTTTTCTTGTTAATTTTCTTTTTTAGCACTCCATTTCCCTTCCCTTCCCTTCCCTTCCCTTCCCTTCCCTTCCCTTCCCTTCCCTTCCTTATCAATATACACCTTTTTTTCATGCTGTGCACTCTTTTCATCCTTGATTGCTCATTCTAATGCATGTACATGCATTAAAACTTCACTTATAGAAGTCTGGTAGGAATAGATCTCAACTCAACCTGGTTTTTTAAACCCTCACATTCAGCACTGCTTCCTTTATTTTATCCAGACAGAAAATTCCTCTTCCTGTGGTCCTGAAATCAAGGTTGCTTTTTTCCTCATATATTTTCCATATATGTGTGTGGGTACACAGACGGTTAGATAACTAGGTCTGTCTTGCTTTATAACCAGTCAAGTCTAATTCTCATCCACAGAAGATACTTGTGTTTCCAAGGCAGTTCTTCTCAACTATAGCTGGAAAAACAGCATTATTTTCTTTTACTCTGCTAGCTAAGTGGAACAGTGAAAAAGGAGGCAATCATATTTCCATCTTTGGAGTTTCATTTCCGAGATTAGGAAGGTTTCCTCCTCTCCGTTTCCTTTCTTTTTATTTCTTGCAAAGATAGAAATAACCAGCTGGACTCATGATTTCAGGTGGGGAAGAATAAAAGACAATATTATAATAAGGTAACTAGTCTCATGAATTCCATTTAGCTAAACATTCTTTGGCTGCACTGGAAAGGGAGAAACACAAGGAAATAAGAAGAGGAAAAGAAACAAAAAGCCCTGACAATCCAGTCTATGCTATTTTAAAAATAAACATATAAAACCTATTTTTTACTAAAGAAAAGAAACATTGATATTCCAACATTAAATTCTCTGATGTTTTAATTAAATAGTTTGAGAAACTAGGTGGCCTTTCTTCAAGAGTCTTGTGCTTTGGTATTTCTTGTTTCTTATGTGAGAAAGTAGCAGGGACGTTGTTTTTAAGCAACATTGCAAATGCAGTTTCTATTTTAACACAAAACCATCTTTGCATCTCTGACAGTCTTTGGGTGGGTATATATCAGTCAATGTATACCTAATTCTAATTTTAGAGGCTTTTTTTTCTATAGCATGGATCTCCTACTTCAGTATTTAAACTGTCTTCAATGTAGGGGTTTTAAAACAGTACTGTCATTCCCAGATATGATATCCTTTCCAATTTTATATACATTATATCTTATATTATAATTCTCATAACTATTACTCTTATGTCAGCAAAACCCCCCAAACACGTATATTTTGATCTACCATTGTAAAAATTCTAAGCCCTGTTTGAAGAAGCTGTGACCTTCTAAGTAATGCAAACCACAAAATCCTACTAACGCTGGCTTTATTGCAAGTCACGTGAGCCAAGTCTTTCCTTGATGGGTGCTTAAAAACGAATAAACAACAAGCACTAGGATTCAAAATTCCACACAGGCTTAAAGCCTGTGAAAATATCTTCCTCCTATCCCTCCCCAGGGTTATCCTAAAACTAAAGCAGTTTTACTGCAGTGGATTTTCTATATGAATACTTTAATTTTCAGACCATATGAACCGGCATCCTTCAAGTTTTACTTCAAAACTTAAGACAAAACAAACCACAAATCTATAAGCCAAATCACCAAGTTTTGCCTGGTTACAGATCAACCCCTGTGAAACCACAGGCCTTCCATACAAAACCATTGATTTGCCTGGATCATTTAAATCTCAGTCCAGGCTTGTTGAAGTGTTTGTCAGCCTTGGAAAAAAATACCTTTTGTAAAACTGTGTTTAATGAAAAGTTTTTTGCGACAAAAAAAAGTCTCATCTGTGAATGAGTTTAACAAAAAAGTTGTTGAGTTCTACTCTGCTCCCAAATGGAATTTACTCTTCCCATTCCTGTGTTCTAGACTTGGTAGTTGTAAGAAAACATTGTCAAAAATAGCCTATACGAACCGTACGAGCCATTATTTTAATAGCCCAAGTTATTAAAATACTGAATATCGTAATGATTATAATAACAGACCTGAAAATGACGATGTGAACACAAAATGGACCTGTGAGATGCAGTTCCTTCCAGAGACACTATAATAGCTCTTTCAGGCTTAAGAGTAGTCTTGGAAGAGTGTTACTCCAAACTAAAATGGACAAATTTACAGCTTGGTTTAGATCTAGAAAGCTCTCTTGATGAGTCCCTTTGAGATAACACAACTGGAAAAATATTTACTTGAGCAAATTGCAAGTGTCTTTCAGTGCATGTTAGAACTTCAGTAAAAAGAATTTTAAGCACTTCAAAAAACAATTTCACAAATTTGTACGCCAGTTAGAGACATTAGAACAGAGCTAGAGAAGCCCAAAACTGAATTCCTGCTCTCTTGTTTTTGCTTGTGATACTAAACAGTGATTGTAAGTGTTAGGAAGTACCATTCCTTTGCTACAAAGTGCACATGGGTCATTGTAATGCCCTGCTAAATGTCTCAGTTAAGGGAAAATACTACACTTACTTCCAACAGCTGTTTCTGTTGGCTTACTTGCAGTTTAATCTGTCTGCTGGAAGAATTTGGTGTTTGTTTGTCAGATCATTTGCTGGAAATGAAAAAGAGCAACAAAACATTGGCTGTACCGTAGCTATAAAACTTACCATTTAACCTTCTCTGTCACTGTAATAAAGATAATTTTACCTGAAATACTACATGTCGAATCAAAAGAATACTGCATTTCTGATTGGCTGGTTTCACAACTCCTCTGTAGACTTTGTGAAAGCAGGAGAAGGATGACTCCTTCCCTACTCATAGGTCTAGAATTCCCAAAGAAGGAAACAAACAAACAAACAAACAAACCCCCCCAAAAACCCACAAAAAACCCTAACCAAACCAAAGCAAAAGTTAGAATCTGGTTTTCAGACTTCTGCATTCACGCTATTTGATGCTTTCATTATTTAAAAAAGCATGTGTGTCTAGTACAAAGATGAAACAAAATCAAGCCCCATCACATTGAACCTTTGCTCTCAAGTTTTTCTGATTCTAATAAAAGGTTAAGCTATTTCAACTGGGTTCTGCATTTGGTAGTTTGATACAAATTAAGCTCTAAGTCCCTGTTCTGTGTTTATGATACAGATGTGAATGCAAACTGTGAAATCCATTGCTGAATTGAGGTGGCTCAGGGGAAAGATTGTAATAATACGCACCCTTTAGGGAGAAAAACCTAAAAAAAAACCTTGAAAAGGCTTTGATGGTGCTGATCTATTAATTGTTTTTAAACACAGCTTTGCAGGTAAAGCATAGAAACTTCTTTTATATGACAGAAACAGAGATTCTCTCTTTCCCTTATGGTATCTAGAGGTCTTTCAGGAACGAAAGGAAAGTCATCTACTTTTGTATCTAACTGCTGCAATTCAAAATAAATGATTTTTCTTCTCCTCTAACAGGTCATTGATTTGATGAGAAATACAAGCTTGAATCAGTCAAAGTATTAGTCAGCTTTTGCTGCTTGTGGAGAATTGCTCTAAGCAGGAAATGCTCACTTTATAATTCAAAATGTGGTTAATAAAATGAAATAAATATTTCTGTCATTCAGAAATAATGTTGTGTAGGAGGAGAGGCAGCCTTGCACTGAAAAACAGTTAGTTTGACAATACTGAATGCAACATGCTGACTACTGACACCACCACCTAAAATTCAGAGTGACTTCCTCTCTGAAGGTATCTATTTCTCTTCATGCTCCATAGAGAGAATTTAGGTGACATAGGGAAGACATCTAACTCTCAGATGGTTCAAAGTGACAGGATAAATATCTGCTTGGCTGTCTAGGCTGTTCCAGAGAATGTATTGGATCTGTTTCTTTAAATGCTCATTAATTCTTGAAATGGCTTCTTGTGGGAGATATTAATTCACTTCTTTCTGGACATATGCAATTAATTTGGAAAAACTTTGGTGAAAGTCTTTTTCCAGAGTATACTCTGACCAAAACCAGAAAATTTCTTTATCTATAAACCTGGATATAAAAGGGGAAGGAAGGCAGATTTTGTACAGGCCACCCAAGAATCCAAATTGTCACATGGCTCTCCAGCCACTGCCTGCATGCCTCATATGCAATGAGTTGTGCTGTTTGATTGCTGTTGCTCAGGTTTCCAAAGAAAGTTATCACTGTTCATGGACCTTACCAAGGGACTTTTAAGCCTGGTAGTAAATTTTGAAAAGGTAGATGAAGTTAAAACTGGCCTTGCAAAAGGTGTGTGTGCCACTAGCTCTCCAAGTGATGCGTGTATGTGGATATGGTAGATGAACACTAAGAGACAAAGAGACAGACAGACAGATAGATTTACTTATCAACTGTGAAAATATCATAACTTGATATGCCTTCTCTCAGAAGCCCCAGAGGATGATGTGATTTGAGAGAGTTCGTTAGGACTTCACCCAGAAAACTAGTGATTAAGAATGGTTCTAGGAAAGTGAGGAAGATTGGAAATGGATTGCTGAGGAACCTGAGATAGTGGTTGAGATGATTTTTCAATTGTGAAATGCAAAAGAAAATAAGAAACAAGTTCTGCTTACAGTTCATTTCCTTAATAGTAATGATAGAATTACTTGCCTTTTATGCACACAGTGACCTGTTACAACTAGCCATGCCTTCTACGTCCCAGTGATTGTAGCTGCACAATGTAAACATCTGATCCCAAGTAGTATGTTATTTTGTACTAACGCTTTATAAATTGTCTCGTGTGATTAGTACTCAGAAAGATCATTAGCTGCTTGATATAATTTCTTGTGGTGATTCTAATATAAAATCTGTAGTGACCTGTAAACAAAGAGTAACATTAGTGATTTTGCTTTTTTAAGCAAGTTGTGTGTTCCTGATGTTCTAGGCTGAGAAGAGGATTGGATTCTGTAACAATGCAGAGGTAATTTTATCACATAATTGACTGCTGACTTCTCTATTAACCTGATAAAAATGCTGCCATGCTGAAATGCAGTTCAAATGAACCTTTGCAGATTTGATATTTCTGTGATACACCCACATTTTCTACCTGTTCTACTATATCCAGCTACTTGTTAGAAGTATAACAAGCTTAACCCTGGGAAACAATAAGGTGGTACAGGCTTAAATAAAACTAATCTCAAAGCTGTTAGCTAGAGGAAGGGAAGTCTTGACTTCAAACCCTGATTAATTCCAAAATTAGGATAATTACAGGATGAATCAGAGTAAATGCAGCATTCTAATTCTTTCCTCCATTACTATGTTATGGGTTTATGCTCTTTTTTGTTTTCCTTTTTTTTTTCCTCTCTCTTTTCTCCTTTAGGAGGCTTAAAACATATTCTCGACCTATATACACCTTCAGGTGAAAGGTGAGAACAGAAGACATTTATTTAGAAGCCTTTCATTTAAGTGTGGTTTTCAAGGTAACTGAACAAATATTAACACATAATCCACATGGGGCTTCCCCCATGCTCTTCTATAGCCATGAGGTGATCTGTTCAGTCTCTTGGAACAGATTTCGGGAACTGAAATTTCAGTAACAGGATCCTAAGTGGACAAAGTTATAATTTCTCAACCTCTGAGACAATTTTTCAGAGGCCTGAACCCCAGAGTTTAAAGATGTTAATTCCAGAGTTAATTCAATGACTGTCCTCATGGTGCATATGAGTAGGGAGTATTTGTTTGTTTTTCTGAAGGCACTCAGAATATGCCCTGACCATACAAGACAGTAGCTACCAGTCTGTGGTGGGATTACCTTGGCTGGGAGCCAACCCCACACAACTGTTTGCTCACTCCCCCAACCAAGGCTCAGCCTGTTCCCAGCTAACGATCCCAGAGCAGGGAGAATCCTGAAACTGCAATCCTAGAATGGAGATAAGAGCCCGATCATCCCAGATCAAGAGCTGACCAAGGGAGGGAGAAGGCCCCAGGCGAGGGACCACACTGAGGGAGATGACCTGGAAAGAGAGCTGACTCAGAGCAAGAACGGATCCCTAACAAAAAAAGGACGAGCTTCCAGAGGATTCTCACCTATATACTAGGCATGACATGTATGTTATGGAATAGATTATTGTCCGCTTTAGGTCTCAATCCCAAACCTAAAATTGAATCCCAGGCTAGTAACTGGGGCTGTGCTCCCTCACAGCTTCTGCTCCACCTGCAGACACTGGCCCAGCAGAGAGGCTGAAAGGACCTTGAATGCCCTGGCAACAACTATAAACATCACCGTTAACAGATTTCTTCTTAGCACAAGTCCAAAACACAGCCTCTTACTAGCTGTTATGAAGAAAGTTTACTCTGTCTCAGCTGAACCCAGGACACTGGCATACTCTTGACTGTAGAAATAGTTGAAAGGGAGATCTCAGCTCAGTTCTGAAAGTAGTACAATGTTTTTGCTTGGGTTATAAAGTCTTGCCTATTAAGTGTCAGTAAGGTCATTTATGTATCATACACTACAACTCACATCCTATTGCTGTATGTTTAGGTGAGGGTGCATCAAACATCTTTTTGTGCCACAAGTGGCTGAAATGTTCCCTCCTGTCACAAGTCTTCTTGCACTCTGAATAAAAAAGGACCTTGGGAGCCTAATGCAGGGGCCAGAGCCTAGTCTTAGATTCAGCAGTACATAAATTAGTCATATTAGAACCTAATTGGTAGGCATCCAAGTCATAAACTGGCTTTTGGTTGTTTTCAAATGGATGGCTATTTCTAAAAAGAAAGGCAAAATCCCCGTAATTAAAAGTGTCTGCTTGTTTCAAATGACAAAAAAGGTGACTAAGTGTACTGCAAGACTTGTATTTTTTTCTTATGAAACTTTTAAATAACTGAGTTCCCCACAATGCTAGAAAACTATTTTTTTAATGCAGGTAATATTTTAAAAAATGTAAATTGTATTCCTAAAAAAATTAACATTGCTTAGTGTATATGTATATTTTACTGCCTAAAGTAAGTAGTGTTACATTTAATTAACATTTGCAATACAAAAGAGAGTACTGTATAGTTTTGTAACTGCAGCAGGCTAGCACAATGTGAAACTGCATAGTGTCAACTGGTGCAAATGGATCGCTGTCATTCTCTTACAATTACTGGTAGATTAGAATATCTAGGAAAAAAGTGTTAGAGAGCACATCAAACAAGACTATAAAAAGTACTCTTTTTTTTTTTTACAAGAAAAAAATCACATTTTCTTGTCTGTCCTCCCATTTCTCCCCCATCTTCTTCCAAAAATAACATTTCCTTTTTGCAGGTAATGATTTAAGATCTTTAATGTCAATTGGCCTGTTTCTTTGCAATCCTTTCAATGCAATTTCCTGACAAGTTGTTACTGAACTACGACTTTTTTGGTGGAAATTTTACCAATATTGAAATTGTTATTTCTACTGAAAGACAAGAATTCTCCTAAGTTGAATTTTGCTTTTCCCTCAAGTATGACTTATTCATTAGTTTCACTTGTATTTGAATAAAATATACTTTTAGTTGTGTAATACTCTGTCACTGAAGCTAGCAATAGTTTTTCACGTACTAGTGTATACATTTTTTTTACAAGGGTCTGATCAGTAAGAAAGGTAAATTCAGGCACATTTGCAGTATAAAGAAATAATTGAATTTTGCTGTTCCTTGATATTTTCTTTAGTTAGTTGAGGCAGCTCCCTCAAAGAGTGCTGTCTTTTCCAAATCTCACTCTTAGCTGCATAATTCTACATTGCTAAAAATTACACTTGACAGAAAAAGATCTAAAAGTTGGGTATTACAATGATGAATTTGCAGATTATATTGCAATGCATTCTGTAGTGATATTGCTGTGTTTCCTATTGATAAGGTGGTTCTCTGTACACCAGTTTACTTTGTATTGAAGAGACAATTTGAATACTGTTTATAAATTCAGGGTTATTCTCAAGAAATTTCTGAAAGTCTCAAGGATGAAACATGGATTCAGACTTAGGCACTTGGTAATTTGAATTTTCAGATGCTAGGTTTATAGATTGAAATCTCGGACTCCCTATTAGACACTTAGGTTCCCAATGAGCTCTGAAACAGAACTGTATAGATGCTTCATGATAACACCCAGACTAACCAAAAATCACCTAAAGCCCTTGTGGGAGGCTCAGTCTCCTCAGAAGAGCAACTGAAATAAAGGAAAAAAAAAGTTAGGATAGAAAGGCATCTAAAATCTCACCCTGTTTTGTGAAATTATGCTTCTTCAGTCAACTATTCAGCACAATTTTTAGTAGCATATTGATTGCCAGGTTATAGGAGATTATAGAGATACATGTTCAGATTTCCCTTAGGCCCCAGTCTTGACTTATTTTTTGCAATGCACTTACAGTTACAATATGGAAGAAAGGTGACTGAATCATTGCTTGCAAGGGTGGAAAAATTAACCTATGATTCTTGATAACTGTCTATGTTATACCTGGTTTTAGGTTAGTACAGTTGGGTGCCTTTAGGCAGACACTAAGTGACTCTGCAAGTAGGATATACACAACCAAACGATATAAAATAATTATTCACTGGTTAGCACCCACAGAAGATAGCTAGGAATTTTCAAACATTAGGCTAAGCACTTGTGTGTCTTGCCATTTTTTATGGGTTGTCTGGCGGCGAGGAAGGGGTTAAGGTGTTGGCTCTGTTTCTTTAAATGGCTCTTGAGGAGCTACCCCCACCCCCCTCCAAGGATTTGGTAACAGGGGGTGGGGGAAGGGAGTTTTTTGTAAGAAACTGCTTGGAAGTCAGGGTCCCGCTCAGGACGGACCCGCCCCAAGCCAGGCCCCAAGCTAGGATCAGCCAATCACGCCTCTGCGAATAACATATTGAGGAAGGACCACCCCCCCCCTCCCCACGCAGTAGGGAGAGGCACCACACGGTGTGGCTGCAGGAGCGACGCGGCTCTGGGAGCTGGGCATTCCCCCCCCCCACCGTCTGCTGGGCGTCTGCGGACAAGATGCTGTAGCCCAGCCGCCGCCACGGCTCATCCGGGAGCCCTTCTTCCCGGGAGCTGATGAAGACCTCTGTTGGCGGAGAAGAGGAGCAGGATTTGAGAGATAATGGAACTGCACAGCACTTCCGGTCAGCAAAAGCCCCGCCATTCTCCCCTGTGAGTGTACATCGTCACCAGGAGAGAGACAGAGCCTTTGAATTGACTGCATCTCCATTTCCCCTCCCCCCAACCCCCACGCCATGTGCCGCTGTGGGGGGAGGAAGAGGTACGGAACAAAGCCTTTGAGCCTTGGGACGAAGGGAGGGGTGGAGGAGAAGTGCTTTTGTGTAAGATGCAGTTTCTCTCTTTCAATACCCTGCTTCTTGTTGTAAATAGTTAACAAATTCAGCTCTTCTACTGTTCTCCACGAGTCATGTCGGTCTCTTGCCTGTGACCCTAAGTGGTGAGTGAAACCCTCCCAGTTCCCTGCCTCAGCCCACCAGGTGTTTAGGAAACTGTACCTATGGTTTCATGGACCACAACACCATTCCAATGGATGAGGAATCCAGAGAGCCATCAGCCCTGTGGCTCCCTCAGAGGATTCACAGTGCCAGAGAGACACCCCAGGCCCCAGCTATAGTTGCATTGATGGTGTCAACATCTGTCTGGGATCTCATCAGCCTGACCTCCCCTAGCTTTGCCTTAGGTCTCACACCTTTCCATGCTGATTATTTCCCTGCTGAATCCTTGATCTACTGATGATCTCACCTAACCAATGTCATGTCTATTTCTGGCCTTTCTCATCTCTATACAGCTTTTCTCACAGCCCTTTCTCACCACTCTGAGCACAGTTTACAGAGCCAGGCCAGACCAGAGCTGGTCTTGGTGCCTTGGTACGTGGGTAGCTAAATCCCTAGGAGAGAGCGGGAGCTTACAGCACCAGTTATGGCTGATAGCTATGACAAGGAGGTTAGTAACATGGAAAAGTTCTCCTCATCCATTATTTAAATTACTTTTCGTAGGAAAACAGAGTATGTGTGGATGTCTTTTCTCAGGAGATGATCCCTGGTCTTAGATTTGGAGTGGAAAGAAAGTTATGCCAGTAGTCCTGGTTCAAGTTCCTCAGCTTGGACGGAATGCTGCTTCCCCCTGGCCTTCTGCTTAGTATTTCCTCTTGGCAGGATCTGTGCTTGGACAAGAACTTTTTGATTGCTCTTCAGGGGTGCATGGCTTTCCCTCTGGATTACTGAGAAGGTTTAGATGCTTAATTCTAGTTTGGGTTTTTGGAGGCTAAGGAACTGCAGTGTGATGTCATACAAGAGTGGCCATCTAAATCTCTTATTGGACCTAGCCGTGTTTCCTTCAGAGAATATTGTAAGCCTCAGGCCTCCCTAGTGATTTGACAGAGAGGGTCAATTTCTTTTCAGTGAGTACCTTCCAAATGCTCAGACACTAGAGCTGTGTTTTCAACAGGGGAAGGTGAGAGGTGCCACTTTTCCTGCCTGAAGTACCTGACCTAGACAGAACTGAGGTTCCATCAGTTTAAGCAAAACTTGGGAAAAACAAACAAACAAACATCAAACAAACAAACAAACAAACAAACAAAAAACCCACCATAATGAAAAGACTTACAACACTAAACTGGGATTTTGTAGTTCCTTTCCAGTTCTGTAGGCTGGACAAAGTGTGAATAGAAGGTCAACATTTGTAATAACTGGATGCAATTCCTTTAACTTTTGCCACAACCCTTGTGACACTAATTCTTGTTAGCCCGTTCTTGACAGTACATTATTGAATCAGGTTGCAGTGTGAAGTAGCCAGCGCTCAAAATAAGCCTCAGGCACACACACCTGAGGGCCTAACTGCTGTCAACCAGGTGAAATTTATTTTGAAGATCATGGTTACTGTCTGCCAGTGGGAAAAGAGAGCATTCAGTATACTTGTTTGCTAAACACTAAATAAGACAATTTCAATTTTTTACTAGTACGGAAGGAAAAGGAAGCCCAACGATTCCACAATTTCTTCTTTTTGTTTGTTTGTTTGTTTGTTTGGTAGAGGAAGATCACTTGTATTTTACTGATAGCTTTCACTCCTTGGAGAGACAGAGATTGAAAATAAATAAAAAGATAACATGATCAGATACTGAAATAAAAATAATATATTAATGCACTTAAGTAATTTATATTTTAATTTCTGTTGATAATTGAAAAATTAATTGCTTTAAGATTTTTTCATCATATAATGATGAACCTCATGAAGTTCAGCAAAGCCAAATGCAAGGTCCTGCACATGGGTTGAGGCAATCCCAAGCACAAATACAGGCTGAGCGGAGAATGGATTAAGAACAGCCCTGAGTAGAAGGATTTGGTGGTATCAGTAGAAGAAAAACTGAACATGGGCCAGCAGAGTGCGATTGCAGCCCAGAAGGCCAACTGGATCTTGGGCTGCATCTAGAGGATCGTGGCCAGCAGGTCAAGGAAGGTGATTGTCCCCCTCTACTCTGCTCCCATGACGTCCCACCTGGAGTACTGTGTTAAAGGTCTGGGCCCCCCAATGCAAGAAGGATGTCAAGATGCTAGAGTGGGTCCAGAAGAGGGTCATGAAGATAATCAGAGGGCTGGAACACCTTCCCTATGAGGACAAAATGAGACAATTAAGGTTATTCAGCCTGTAGAAGAGAAGGTTCCAGGGCAACCTTACAGCAGCCTTCCAGTACCTGAAGGGGGCCTACAGGAGAGATGGGGAGGGGCTTTTTACAAGGCCATGCAGTGACAGGGTGAGAGATAACGGATTTAAAACGGAAGAGCACAGATTTAGACTAGATATCAGGAAAAAAACTTTTCACTGTGAGGGTGACGAGGCACTGGAAGAGTTTGTCCAGGGAAGTTGTTGATGCCCCATCCCTGGAGGTGTTCAAGGCCAGGCTGGATGAGGTTTTGAGCAACCCAGTCTAGTGGAAGGTGTCCCTGCCCTTAGCAGAGCAGTTGGAACTAGATGATCTCTAAGGTCCTTTCCTGTCCAAACCATTCTATGACTCTGTGATTCTATAAATTGTTGTATATTTTCCTTGTGAGACTTTACTAACCAGTGAGGGCTTATTGCTTTGCATGAAGTGTATTTTTCATAGTTCATAATTAGTGTATTTCTGCTAAGTTTTACTTTCATCTTTTCCTTACAAATTCATTATGATCCATCAGCTGTATTATGAACTGCAAGTTTTATTTATGCCTGAGAATTTACAGATAATTAAGCAGTTATTTTTTTGATACTGTCTATATGTTTGATGAAATATGATAAAACATGCAGTTATCAGAATGGTACTCTACATTTTTCAAGCTTTTTGCAAAACAAAATCTTACTGCTTTTTCAAGCAGGTTCATCTGAAACAAACTTACAAGATGTTATACAGTTCAGACCTATTGTTTTACACTGTTTTTTTTTTTAACCTGTCATATTTTATTCTCAGAAGTAACCTTTTCAGTAATTAGTTACCTTTAATGTCTCCATTTTTATTTAAATGCTCAATAACCAGAATAATTAGAATTAAGTTCACATTGTCCTATTATGTTAATAACAATTCTGTCACTTATCACTCACATCCTGCAGGCACAATGTTATCAGAAAAATGACTTGTCCGCTTTATCTCTGTAACTAAAGACTTTAAACTGATATTAAACAGTAGGAACTGACATATTCCCAATACAAATTCATGTAATTTCTGATGAGGAATTGTCTCTGAAGTACAGGTGTCTTTGTGTTTCAATTCAATTTTTGAGTTCCTTCATAATACGTATAAAGGCTGACTTTGACCAGTCTGTTTTGCTCATATAAATTTGTGGACCACATCTATGCTTTAATTCTCCTTATGTAACTGCATCTAATTCAGTTTAAGCACTATTTACCTGAAAGCATAAGGTGAGCATTATTGCCTGTATTGTTTTAAGTGCTAATGGTAATAGAAGCTGAAGTGTATTTTTATGAGGGAAGTATCTTGGACAACTAAAATAAAATGGCATCATCTCTTTAGATCTTCAGCACTCCTGTCTACCATACGTAACTCACACTCAGGAATCAGGATGCCTTAAGGCAGATGCAACAGGTGCTCTTCAGAAACATATATTGATTCTCTGGAGGTCATAAATCACAGCAAAACAAAATCTCTCAGATCCATGTAGGCTGACTGTTTATTAGCACCATAGTGATACAATTGAACCGAAGAGCTTTTACTCTGAGTTTACCTTTTGATTAGAGACAATTCTGTGAATCGCAGTAAGCTGTCTCTGATGCTTGTCCCTGCAGTTAGCAATCATTAATGTTATTGTGATCTTCTCTCTTCAACTTTTGAGATTTTTTCCTTCAGCTTTTTTCACTGCCATCTGTACTTATTATAAGACTGGCTTTTTCAAGGAAGCAGGAGAAAAATCCACAAATGACTCAAAACTATTTCTGTCTTTGAAATTCTGGATAGAAACTCATGTGCTTGTCACAGAGTGTGCTATATATACAGTGCATTTGGAGCAATCTAGGCTTGCTGCATGTGTGCAGACTGACTGTATCACATATGCACAGAGTACTGAT